>SNQJ01S0035883.1:67892-106968 GCA_010110895.2 Picea sitchensis | reverse complement strand
GCTCCTAACCTCATCCATCAGGGGGCATCTGTTATCACTGAAATTTCGTCTGCACATGGCGACAAGAACTCCACATCATCAAAACAGCAATGAAGTCATTCATGGCACTGAATTAAGTTCACGGCATTCCATAAGGGTCAAAAACTATACAAAGTAACCAAAAATTGAAGGGCACTTTACAGGAGCTTGGTGCGCGCGCATATGCGCGGGACAAAAAGTGTTTTTGGCGCATATGCGCCCCGACGCGCGCCTGTCAACACAAAAAGCTGTGCATCTGCTAAAACGGTGCATTAATTGCTTAAGTCGGCCTCCCGACCGCCAATGGACCGGCCCCCAAGATGATTTGACCTTCAGATCATAGTCGGCTCTGCAAATTTGGTGAATTAATGGCTTAAGTGAACCCTAAACAGGTCCGTGTTTACACCGGAAGTTGGTTACGTGACCGCCTGGAAAATGCTATAAATAGCCGTGGAGACTCATTGTTTTAGCAGAGAATTCAAGGCAGAGTTACGCTGTCCAGATGATTCAGAGCCTAGCCTTTGACAACCAGTCCATCAGCTGTGTAATCCAGAGTTCTCTCACCACTCATTTCTGTTCTGTTCATTTTGTAAGGAAAGCATTGTGTTGAGGGCCCCGAAGGACCTTCCGCTGGAGGGAGAGGGAACCCCTATCTCTGTCTTCAACGTGTTCTCTGGTTTCGTTAATAGATCAAGCCTTGAAACCATTGATGACTCCCTTGTTTCATATTTGACGTTTTTGTTTATTTTCAAATTGTTATTTTCTTTCAGTTGTTAGTTAGATCGTATTTAAATTTTGTTTTCTGTTAACCCTTTTTGCTCCACAGCATCCTGTTCTGCCTTGCCAAGCCCAACAGGGCATGCTAGTGCTCCCATTTTTTCTCACCCGGCGACGATTCGAGCACGAACAATGACCTTGCGCAGGAGACATGAATAGATCTTAAACTTATGTGTGCAAGAATCAAACCTACTTACATTGTGAACAAGCATTTAAACACAGAACCATCAAGTAGAACTTATGAACCATAAATAAGTACTGTAATGCATAAGTAAACATATAGAGAAACATCATATTTTCAAAATTCATGTCCTTCTTCATATTATTTTAAGAATCTTTCTTTAGTTACAGACTCAGAAATACACAATAGTTCTTTGTACAGACTCTTGGCTCTGGACTCATGTCGGAGAGCTCCAATTCTTAGACAGATAGGTCGATTACATTATAGACTCAGGACTTGAATTGACTTCAGCTTACAACAACCTCATCAAGAGGGAAATATCTGACTGAACTTAATCACAGCCCAGCCGAACCAATAGCTAGCCAACCTACTAACAACAACCAATAACAATCCAACCCTTTTATGATCATGTTCATCCTTATATATAATCTAGGTTTTGTCTTCCATATCATCTTGCATGCCTTCTTATTCTATTGAAACCATTGTTGCTTAGCTAGAATTGTGTTGTATTTCACAACTGATTTATGTTTCTCTTCCTTGCTCTGCTATCAAACTTTTTCTGAATCTTGTGCAACTGCTACTCAGTCAAAATTTGCACGATTCCTTATCCCAAAAATGAAGGGCCCAACAACCAGGTCTATAAAGTGTGGAAATAATGTGTTAGCTCGACACTTAGTGATTTTTTAGCACACAACAAGATACAAGTTTGTGCCCTAGGTATAATTGTGCAAATAAGAGATAAAGTGTTCAAAACGAATATAACATGACACCGCCAAAGTTTGGCACTCCAGGGAAGTACATACGGGTTACTCGACAGGGCCAATGGAGGAAGGAAAGGATGTTGGAGCTCGATAATGTTGTCAAGATCGAAGATGTCACCAATTTCAAGACAAAGTCACTCAGCCTGACAAACGTTGAGGGGGAAACATTGACAATGGCACAAGGGGAAGAAGTGCAAAGTTCTAGGACCTGAAATGGTATTACAAAACCTAATCTTGAAACACTGGCTAAACCCAATGAAATGAAGGGTCAGCAATAGGGCCATGATGAAGAGGAGGTGTTGGTAAATGACATCACCAACCAGACAGACTCTGAGGGGGAAGAAGATGACACAAAAATAGTAGAAGTAATCTCATCTATCGTCGGGAAGAAAAGAAAGGTGCAGGATGTTACAAAAATTACACTTCCATACCTCCCAAACGCAGTGGTCATTGTGGAGGACATGCTTGGAAAAGTTCCTAAACTAAGGTACTTGGACCATGATGTTCGTGATGCAACAAAATTTCCACACATGACCGGGGAAACCTACTTAATGAACACAGGGGAAATTGGACCCCTAGGAAAACCAATCATGGACCCCGTGTAGTGGATAACAGGGATCTACAACTCTGAGATAATGGACCTCCTGGACATACTGCACTTAGGGTGTGATAAAAATGTTGGTCTTTTCATCAAACAATTAATAGCCCAGGTACATGGAAACATTCTTTGGATGGGTAGGGCAGTACAACTCGATGCGGAATTGATATCCAAAATTATGGGATTACCCATAGTGGGCGCACAACCAGAGGAATAATTGGACAATAAAGAATGCATGAAGGAGATCGTCGAGCTAGTCAAGGCACAATTTGGTACCAACATAGGAAACAAGGGCATTGTGCTTAGATATATCATTGATAATGCAACAAGGTTCATCAACAAGCTCATGGATTGCAAGCTTCTAAGGAAGTGTAGAAAATAAGAGTCTCTAGCAGGAGTATCGCAGTCATCACACTGTGTGTGAAGGGAGTAATGTTCAGTTGGGTGCCATATCACCTGAACTAGTTCTTGATTGATTGCAAAGATACACAGGATAATGGAACCAAGTTCCATTATTCTTGGCTCATTATCCTCATAGCTTTGGCAAGATGGAAAGAGCCAAAATTTTCATCCTTTCTGGATAGGAAAGGGAAGTGCTACGCGACAAGATATGAATCCCTCTAGCAGGACAAGGACAATAAAAATCAGTAGCAAAATAACACAATGTTTGTGATGTTTCTAGAAGAGATACAATAATGCACAGCCAATGTGTGGTGAATTCCTATGTAAGTGGTCCAAGAAACTTAAGGGATAGCCAGGCTTAAGGAATCTAGGCACCACATGTGGATCAAAGCCACAAGATATCCAAAGAAGTATTGGTTGGAGATGCAATACTCCATCACAAGGGAAGATATTGATTGGATAATCAAAGACTGGCCAACGTAGTGGAAGATGCCAATAGAAAAACTAGCAACAAGGCTAGACACAATGCAATCAACCAAACCTAAGGGGCAAGCCAAAGAAGTTCCTTCAACAAAGACAAACAACCCAACTGATAACACTAGGAAGGATACAACGCACACTCAAGCATCAGGAAGTAGCAGAGTGCCAAAGGGACCAAGGAGGACAACAACGGTGCCTAGGACATACATTCAGTAGGATACCAAAGAGGGGGACACATCTCAGGCTGGAGAGGAAACATAACAAGAAACGACGAGTGGGGTGCATCCCTCACATACAAAAATGAAGACAATGTAGTTAGAGGAGATGCAAAAAAATATGAAGTACACCAAGGAGGAACCATTCATCACCTTGACAGAGGATGATGCTAATTTCATGGAGAACAAGGTCTGGGATAGGGGGAAGAGGTGGTCCACGTTTCAGAAGCATAGAGAGAAGAGATCGTGGCCAAACTCATAGAAGTCCATGAAAATATACAAAAATTACAAATCCATACAGTGTCACGGGCCACAACATAGCAACGTGGAAATACACAGTGACCCCCTACGCAGAAAGAAGGAGATGAGACAGTTTTGATAGTAGTGAAGGATAGGGATACATTGATGGTCACATGGAAAATGGTTAGAATTTATCAAGTTACTGCACAAAAACCCATGGGGAATGTTATCACTCCAGGAAACTCTCCTAGGCTGTAAGTCAGAGATGCCTGGTAACTTAATCTTTTGGTAACTGTTTTCTCAATAATAAGTGTGGGTTTGGATCAAGTCGGATGACCGAATCATTTCTCACTCAAAATATGCATAAACACATTTAGATGGACAAGGCTTTCAACCACAAATGTTCAGAGATTTTACAAATAAAGAGATGTATGGAGAAATAATTATTATATCAGCAGAATCACATATAAAGCATATATGAATGGCCAATTACAATAATCACAGGAATATTTGCAAAGTTTAACTTATGCATGCAATGATAATATGACAGTTATCATACATAAACAAGCATAACAACATGAATATAATATCCAGGTGCAAGTACAAAATATATAAGAAGATGAAATCTGAACAAGTTATGACAAAAGAAACGTGTATTACTTAATATGAAAATGAGAAGTTTGAGTACATAATATGAAAAAAGTCTCCAAATTCGAACCCCTTAGTTCATCTTCTATCTTTAGCTTTATAGATTTACAATACAGTTTTGAGATCCTAAAAGCATGGATCAGATATGCTAAAGATAGAAAGACAAAATTTAGTTTGCAAAAGATAAGGAATGATCCCCTAAAATGAGGTCAATCCCAGATTTCATGGTCTTCATATCTTGTAGAGTCATTGTGTAGTGCAGAATAGCCTTCCAAGGTTGAGTGATGACTCTTTCAAGAGATACAATTCGAATTTGTTGAGATGTGCAAAAAATCCAATCTGTTTCCACCAAAATAGGTGCCAAAATCAACTTGGCTACCCTTTCTAATCCTTATGTACCAAAAATGGATCTTGAAACTGAATATATAATTCATCATCCATCCATCATGAGTGTTTTCAAATGATTTGGATCAGAAAAACCTCGATCTGTGCAAAAATTTGATAATTCTGGCAGTGACGGGCTTTCGGCGGTTAACATAGAAGACTTATGGGTGATTTAACTACTGAAAGCTCTTCTTTTGGTGGTTAATGAACAGTCGTCCTGTTCGCCTAAACCACCGAAAATTTAGATTTCACCAAAATTTCAAAATTGCAAAATTGAAATACCTTGCCGATTTGTTGAAGGTTCAAGGTATTTTTGGTGATGCTTCTCCTCTTTGTGCAGGGCTAGAATCCTCCATCAGTTTAAGTCTCTGAGCCCATGTTAGCTTGCATTGCATCTAGCTCACCCATTAATTCATCTTCATCAATGTCATCGGGCATACTATAGCTTCTCTCAAGTGAGTCTTGGATTTCATAACTTATGTTCATTAAATTCATCATCACATTCTGCATATTTTTAATTATAGTAGGCAGGCCTGACTATTATGGATGGGTTTGGTTGCAATGTTTTCTTTTCTTCAAGGAACAAATCCTCTAGGCCTTTTCAAAGATACATTAGCTGGTGAGTTGGATACTATTGCTATAATTGTGAAATGCCTTGATGTCGTTTTGGTGTTTGTTGCTCAAACTGATGTGACCTCTATTGTTGTTGTTTATGAAGTTGTAAATGGTGTTCCTAAATCACAACAGTAGGTGGAAGATGCTGAAAATGTTCATGATTATGTACAAGAGTTTATGGATGACTACTCTTCTACAAATTCATATCTGGCTAAGTGTTTGCATGTGGCAATGGTTGATTCCAAGTAATAGCTTGCAAGGCCTTGCATATCAATCTCATTGTCAAATTGACCAATGTTACAAACAATGGCATTGTTCTTCATTTTCCTCATATGATCAACTTAAAGATATCCTTATAAGCAATGGTTGTCACAAAGATATCAACAGAGATAACTACATCTTCTAGGGTAAGAACAGGAAGACCTTCCATAAGAGCTTGGAGGGCACAGATAAGATCAATCTCTATAATAATGACCTTAGCTCCAGCAACCTTCATGGTTGCGGCACAACCCTTGCCAACATTTCCATACCCATACACAACAACAACCTTTCCAGCAATCATGACCTCTGTATTCTTTGGAATTTCATCATGGCCTGATGCCTTCCATATACTTTGTGCAATAAAACCCTTGGAAATTAGCTGACACCTCCTTAGCACCTATAATGCACATCTTTGAACAACAGGTTGACAACGATTTTTTTTCATATAACAAACTCTTCTTTGCAAAATCTTTGTGACTTCCTCACCATGACTCGAGCTTTGGCCTATGGTAGATATAAACCCGTGGCTTGTATTGATGACAAGTGTTGACTTGTAGGATGAAGGACTGATGTTGGTGCTCAATACTCGAATTCATAGTTACGTGGTTGGCTAGTGATCTTATGAGCAGTTAATAACCTCTATCTTACAAATCGAGCAGCAACTCGACACCTGTGCATAATTTTTATCTCGGATTCTTCCTCCTTAATGCCTGAAAATACCCTTTGTGATCTCTTCTTGTGGGTTTTTTGACATCTTTGCTCTTCTGTCATGACTTTTGCATCATCATAACGAATCTCAACCTTCACAATTGCTGACTTTCATAATGTCTTCACCATCGTTTCATGCACAACAGGCTTGTCAAAATACTTTCGAGCCTTTGCAGCAGTAGACGATTGCAAGTCTTCATTGTTTGTGACAAATGTTTAACACACAGACATAAAACCCCTATCTCAATACTTGCCTCTTGTTGATCAAGTTGAATGCTTGGAACACCTGCAAATTCTAAATTCTTGACACTCTTCGTCTGCAGAATCAAGTACCTGGAATTGACACCTCACCAATTTACAGGTTGAAACCCGAGCTACCTTCATCCTTAGACCACCTACGCAATACACATGGCAATTGTTCTGCATTATGTGTTTTATTTTGAGAATGATTTTGTGAAACACGTTTTAAGTATGTAAAGACATAATCAATGGTCATGGAGTTGTACTAAGAGACACAGAACAGTGAGATGAAGGGTAGAGACATATGGAGGATAAAAAGGAAAGAACAAAACACCATATAACTCTGAATCTAAAGAATGCCATGCATAATTTTTATGGTCCCTCGGTGCTAAAGAGAAACCTTAGTAATCATGGTGTGAGTTGTAAGTTCTTTTAGACCATTGTCTCGATACCTATGTTTTGATCTGCTGATAAGAAGCTTGGAGAACCTCAAATATAGATCTTAGCATTTGTATGTGACTTTAATGTGCTGTGTGGCATGTAGATTCGGCTTGTGAACTTTGAATTTGTAACTGGACCTGTAGATATGGACAGCTATAAAATTATGTGCCCTTGGCTCAAATAACACAGACAGATCAAAATCACATGAAACTATTATGGGCAGCTTCATGAAGACACCTGTCAGTGGATCTTCTTCGTGACTTAGACCTATGACTTGGCTCATGGCCTTGGGCTCATGGTTCCTCCCAAACTTTAATAAAAACCATAAAGCACGAGGCCTGGTTTGGCTTTAAAAAATCCCAAAATAGAATTTGGTATAAATGATGAGGGTTAGAATAGTTAAAAGCACACATTTCTTTTTTGATGAGACTTTTCAATTATAAAAGCAAAGGCTAGGGTTAAAATGAATAACATTTTATTTTTATTTTTGTATTGCAGGTAAAGAGAAAGAGACCAAAGGATTTCTGGGCAAGAGAGATCAATGGGAGCTGCATGAAGAATTTGGAGATAAGGGAGAGCTTGGCAAATGACCAAAAAAAATGATAAATTAAGCCCAAAGGATGAAATTCCTCAAAATTTACAAAAATATTTGAGGAGATAACATCTAGCTCCTTCTGGGGATGAAAGCCTCCCTATGAGGTTTCAAGAACAAGTAGACCTGTGCTTGTCCATTTAACCTGAAAATCCTGCAACCTTCTCAACAATCATCCACAATTTGTATTGTGTCTAGTCCATTAGGCTATGGAGTCATTTGGCCTTTAGAACTAATCCCCTGCAAACTTGTAGCCTGAAAACTTGTAGCCTACCTGCAGACTACTTGTTTATTCAACAACCAATAACTGAAACAATCTACTTGCTCAGATGAAGAGCTTATTCTCCTATATACTCCTACTCTAACCATTTTACTGCTTTTTAATCAAGTAAAATCATGCTTCTAATGAAGCCATGTTAGAAACTTATTTGTTGACACAATTCTTGATCTTGATCCCAAAAATAAAAGAATGCATAGCCAACATAGATGTGTTCTAAACAAATGATAGAAGAAGTATTCATCTGAAAAGAATATCTTAATCTTTATAATGCTCAATGATTCCAGAAAATCGGCAATAGGATCAATAAAATAGCAAAGGAATACCTCTTCAAGATTTTGTTCCGACTGTAAACTGAAATGATGTTGTTGGCTGCCTTCCCTGATCTCAATGATGAATGTATAGTGTTGGACCTCTGCTGGAGAAGCATGCATGATCAACTGTTGATCTAAACTTTTATTCTCATCATCTTCCTCTTCATTTGTGTTGCAATTCCCCTTTGTCCGTAAAACTGAAATCTGATGGATGCCCTTAGTATTTGCTGCAGATCCGAAGCTGTCATCTGTTGATATGCCAATCTGTTGATTATCCTTTAGGTTTTCAAAAGGGATCATAACACCCTAAGTCAACATATGCATTTGGTACAATGTCAAAAGCATCACCATGGTTGTCATAATGTGGATCAGCAATCCCTCTATCACAATAAGAGATATCTTCAACTAATGTATCTCCTTTTTATTTGACATTAGAATATTCGAAAGGGACATGTTGATCTTCATGATTATTTAAAACAATAGATACATCTAAAATAATGTCATATGTTTCTGTATCACTGCTATCATAATCAATATTATTGAATGTCTTTTGATCTTCATGAAAAATACTATCTTCTACAATAGATGCTTTATCACAAAACTGACTTTCATGACTATCAGAATCTTTCTGAAGCGAAGAAAACTCATTACAACATTCTTCAAAAAGATGTTCAGCTGGAAAAAAGTCTTTACAAAAAGAATTGAAAGCAGCATGAAAATCTGCTAAAGAGTTGATACTGGCAATAGGAAGAGACCGACACCAATCACGAGCAATTCCCTCTAATGAAAAAATGAAAAGCCATATTTGAACATCCTCATGCATGACTTGCAACCGATGCATGCAATCATGAAAATCCAGCAAATGCTCAGCTGGTATTTCCCATTCTTCTCCTCGAAATATGGGAATGTTTCTTTCCAATTCATCTCTACTAGGTACTGGATTAGGGAAACCAACAATCTTTGAAAAATCACAGAAGGCATACCTCTTAGTTCGTACCAGTGGGGTCACCAACAGATTTCAGAACAATGGAGTTGCCACTGAATCCGTCCTTCATGGAGTCGCCACTGAATCCGTCTATCATGGAGTTACGAGATAGAAGATTACAACTGAAAATATGTCCGGACTTTGTATATCATCAAAGTTGGATCTTTTCGTCTCCTAGGGAAGTTGAGATTCGATCTTCTCTTAGCAGCAATAATGCCAATTTGTTATCACTCCAGGAAACTCTCCTAGGCTGTAAGTCAGAGATGCCTAGTAACTTAATCTTTTGGTAACAAAGACAAACAACCTAGTTGATAACACTAGGAAGGATACAACGCACACTCAAGCATTAGGAAGTAGCACAGTGCCAAAGGGACCAAGGAGGACAAAAACGGTGCCTAGGACATACATTCAATAGGATACCAAAGAGGGGGACACATCTCAGGCTGGAGAGGAAAGGGAACAAGAAATGACGAGTGGGGTGCATCCCTCACATACAAAAATGAAGACAATGTAGTTATAGGAGATGCAAAAAGATATGAAGTACACCAAGGAGGAACCATTCATCACCTTGACAAAGGATGATACTAATTTCATGGAGAACAAGGTACGGGATAGGGGGAAGAGGTGGTCCACATTTCAGAAGCATAGAGAGAAGAGATCATGGCCAAACTCATAGAAGTCCATGAAAATATACAAAAATTACAAATTCATACAGTGTCACAGGCCACAACATAGCAACATGGAAATACACAGTGACCCCCTACGCAGAAAGAAGGAGATGAGACAATTTCGATAATAGTGAAGGATAGGGATACATTGATGGTCACACAGAAAATGGTCAGAATTTATCAAGTTACTGCACAAAAACCCATGGGGAATGTTATCACTCCAGGAAACTCTCCTAGAATGTAAGTCATATATGTCTGGTAACTTAATCTTTTGGTAACTGTTTTCTCAATAATAAGTGTGGGTTTGGATCAAGTCAGATGACCAAATCATTTCTCACTCAAAACATGCATAAACACATTTAGATGGACAAGGCTTTCAACCACAAATGTTCAGAGAGTTTACAAATAAAGAGATGTATGGAGAAATAATTATTATATCAACAGAATTACATATAAAGCATATATGAATGGCCAATTACAATAATCAAAGGAATACTTGCAAAGTTTAACTTATGAATGCAATGATAATATGACAATTATCAGACATAAACAAGCATAATAGCATGAATATAATATCCAGGTGCAAGTACAAAATATATAAGAAGATAAAATCTGAACAAGTTATGGCAAAAGAAGCTTGTATTACTTAATATGAAAATGAGAAGTTTGAGTACATAATATGAAAAAGGTCTCCAAAGTCGAACCCCTTAGTTCATATTCTATATTTAGCTTTACAGCTTTACAATACAGTTTTGAGATCCTAAAAGCATGGATCAGATATGCTAAAGATAGAAAGTCAAAATTCAGTTTGCAAAAGATAGGGAATGATCCCCTAAAATGAGGTCAATCCCAGATTTCATGGTGTTCATATCTTCTAGAGTCATTGTGTAGTGCAGAATAGCCTTCCAAGGTTGAGTGATGACTCTTTCAAGAGATACAATTCGAATTTGTTGAGATGTGCAAAAAATCCAATCTGTTTCCACCAAAATAGGTGCCAAAATCAACTTGGATACCCTTTCTAATCCTTATGTACCAAAAATGGATCTTGAAACTGAATATATAATTCATCATCCATCCATCATGAGTGTTTTCAAATGATTTGGATCAGAAAAACCTTGATCTGTGCAAAAATTTGATCATTCTGGTAGTGACAGGATTTCGGTGGTTAACATAGAAGACTTCTGGGTTATTTAAATAACGAAAGATCTTCTTTTCGTGGTTAATGAATAGTCGTCCTATTCGCCTAAACCACCGAAAATTTAGATTTCACCAAAATTTCAAAATTGCGAAATTGAAATACCTTGCTGATTTGTTGAAGGTTCAAGGTCTTTTTGGTGATGCTTCTCTTCTTTGTGCAGAGCTAGAATCCTCCATCAGTTTAAGTCTCTGAGCCCATGTCATCTTGCAGTGAATCTAGCTCACCCATTAATTCATCATTGTCAATATCATCGGTCATACTATAGCTTCTCTCAAGTGAGTCTTGGATTTCAGAACTTATGTTCATTAAATTCATCACATTCTGCAGATTTTTAATTATAGTAGGTAGGCCTGACTGTTATGGATGGGTTTGGTTGCAATGTTTTCTCTTCTTCAAGGAACAAATCCTCTAGGCCTTTTCAAAGATACATTAGCTGGTGATTTGGATACTGTTGCTGTAATTGTGAAATTCCTTGATGTCGTTTTGGTGTCTATTGTTCAAACTGATGTGACCTATGTTGTTGTTGTTTATGAAGCTGTAAATGGTGTTCTTGAATCACAACAGTAAGTGGAAGATGCTGAAAATGTTCATGATTATGTACAGGAGTTGATGGTTGACTACTCTTCTACAAATTCATATCTGGCTGAGTGTCTGCATGTGGCAATGGCTGATTCCAAGTAATAGCTTGCAAGGCCTTGCATATCAATCTCATTGTCAAAGTGACCAATGTTACAAACAATGGCGTTGTTCTTCATTTTCCTCATATGATCAACTTAAAGATATCCTTATAACCAATGGTTGTCACAAATATATCAGCAAAGCTAACTACATGTTCTAGGGTGAGAACATGAAGACCTTCCATAAAATCTTGGAGGGAACAGATAAGATCAATCTCTGTAATAATGACCTTAGCTCCAACAACATTCATGGTTGTGGCACAACCCTTGCCAACATTTCCATACCCATACACAACAACAACATTTCCAGCAATCATGACCTCTATATTCTTTGGAATTTCATCGTGGTCTGATGCCTTCCATATACTCTGCGTAGTAAAACCCTTGGCAATTAGCTGACACCTCCTTAGCACCTGTAATACACATCTTTGTACAACAGGTCGACAACGATTTGTTTTCATATAACAAACTCTTCTTTGCAAAATCTTCTTGACTTCCTCACCATGACTTGAGCTTTGGCCTGTGGCAGATACTAACCCTTGGCTTGTATTGATGACAGGTGTTGACTTGTAGGATGAAGGACTGATGTTGGTTCTCAATACTCGGATTCATAGTTACGTGGTTGTCTAGTGATCTTATGAGCAGTTAATAACCTCTATCTTACAAATCGAGCAGCAAATCGACACCTGTGCATAATTTTTATCTCTGATTCTTCTTCCTTAATGCCTGAAAATATCATTTGTGATCTCTTCTTGCAGGTTTTTTGACATCTTTTCTCTTCTGTCATGACTTTTGCATCATCATAACTGCTCTGGAACTTCACAATTGCTAACTTTCATAATGTCTTCACCATTTTTTCATGCACAACAGGCTCGTCAAAATAATTTCGATCCTTTGCAGCAGTAGACGGCTGCAAGTCTTCATTGTTTGTGAAAAATGTTTAACACACAGACATAAAACCCCTATCTCAATACTTGCCTCCTGTTGATCAGGCTGAACGCTTGGAACACCTGCAAATTCTAAATACTTGACACTCTTCGTCTGCAAAATCGGGTACCTGGAATTGACACCTCACCAATTTGCAGGTTGAAACTTGAGCTACCTTCATCCTTAGACCACCTACACAATACACATGGTAATTATTCTGCATTTTTCATTTTATTTTGAGAATGATTTTGTGAAACACATTTTGAGTATGTAAAGACATAATCGATGGTCATGGAGATGTACTAAGAGACACAAAACGGTGAGATGAAGGGTAGAGACATAGGGAGGATAAACAGGAAAGACCAAAACACCATATAACTCTGAATCTGAAGAATGCCATGCATAATTTTTATGGTCCCTCGGTGCTAAAGAGAAACCTTAGTAATCATGGTGTGAGTTGTAAGTTCTTTTAGACCATTGTCTCGATACATATGTTTTCATCTGCTGATAAGAAGCTTGGAGAACCTCAAATATGGATCTTAGCGTTTGTATGTGGCTTTAATGTGTTGCGTGGCATGTAGATTTAGCTTGTGAACTTTGAATTTGTAACTGGACCTGTAGATATGGACAACTACAAAATTATGTGCCCCTGGCTCAAATAACACAGACAGATCGAAATCACATGAAACTATTATGGGCAGCTTCATGAAGACACCTGTCAGTGGATCTTCTTCGTGACTTAGACATGTGACTTGGCTAATGGCCTTGGGCCTGTGGGTCCTCCCAAACTTCAATAAAAACAATAAATCCTAAGGCCTGGTTTGGCTTTAAAAACTCCCAAAATAGAATTTGGTATAAAGGCTTACGGTTAGAATATTTAAAAGCACACATTTCTTTTTTGATGAGACTTTTCAATTATAAAGGCAAAGGCTAGGGTTAAAATGAATAACATTTTATTTTTATTTTTGTATTGCAGGTAAAGAGAAAGAGACCAAAAGATTTATGGGCAAGAGAGATCAATGGGAGCTACATGAAGAATTTGGAGATAAGGGAGAGCTTGGAAAATGACCAAACAAAATGATAAATTAAGCCTGAAGGATGAAATTCCTCAAAATTTACAAAAATATTTGAGGAGATAACAGGGAACAATGACCATTTTTAGGTAGTCATGGCACAGATACCCACAAAGGCACTATACGAACTCTAAGCTAGTATAATGTAGGAAGTACAATCTAGAGCCCACGTGGATGCCACTAACTTAGAGGTTTGTAGGGGAGTTGCATAAATGTTACAGATCACCTGCAACCATTTGACCTCAAAGGAGGAGGAAAAAGAACGAACTGACAAGATAGAGAAGGGGATAACAATGGTATACGACTGCATTCCAGATAGTGTGAAAGAACCAGATAGGAATGCAAAGGAAAAGATAAATATCTTTTCATAGACGATTGAGGGATATAGGTAGGAGATCGAGAAGTTTAAAGATAAACTTAATCCTATGACTCCTCCTAAGGTTTGAGAGAAAAGAGAACAACAAACCTCACTCCATATAGAGGATATGGAAAGGGAAGCAAAGGAAGTCGCAAAAATGTTTGATAGAACTGTGTAGATTTGGACCATTTTGGAAGAGGATGAAAAGGTACAACAGTTGGACCAACAAGAAGAGAAAATCAGCGTCTCCATACAAGAGTTGAAGCATCAATAGAAAACCATGATAATTATTGAGCACTTGAAAGGAACCCAAGAGATGAAGACAATGCAGACAAAGTTAAAAACAATGCAAATCAATAAGCAAGAAAGATAAGCCCAGTTGGAGCCCCTCCAGGAACAAGAAGCACATATAATTGTGCAGATGGAGGAAGAGAATACAAGGATGGTGCAATCACATTCATAAAGTGCAGAATTCCTACAAGAAAATATAACAACACAGATAGTTAAGGCACTAATAGATAAAGTTGTGTAGGTGAAGGAAAAAGGAAAGCAACTAGCAGAGAAGTTCCACATCTTGGAAAAGGATGTACAGGGAGTGTGCACCACCTAAGTAGCTCGGGAAGAGCCACATGTCAGTATTGGGGGCCTATTTTGCATAGGCTTATTTTGGGAAGAAAGTTTATTTTGGGCGTAGGCCTATTTTTGGGAGAAAGACATGTTTTGGGAACAAGCCCAATTTTGGAGAGAAAGATCTACTTTTGGAGCGCATGCAATAGGTGGAAAGAAAGTAGTGTTGGCACAGCAGAAGACCCAGGGTTCAATGCTACAACAATGCATCAACAAAACCCTAACTATCAACCCTTTTGGCAACACCTACGAAGAATATGAAGTCTCACCTGAGGTAGAGGCAGGGGTGGTTGCAGGACTCAGGTGTCTCCAACCTTACCTGGGACACATATCTATGATTATAACACTTAATAGAGAACCTAGCACCATTAGTTCATCATTATCTAACCAATATCTACTCTGTAGATAAAATAGAGAATAACAACATTCACCCTGATCTAAGGTATATAAGCACTTAGCAAAGGAATTATATCAGATCTAGCAGATTCAAGCACTAAGCAAGTTCATAGATATTAGATCTAGCAGCCAGATTCATCATAAGAACAAAGCATAAATAGATCTATCTATCTATATCAAATCACTTTAGCACATAACACATAAACACATCAGAACATCGCACAGAGAAGAATAACACAGTATTTACGTGGCTCACCCCCACCCTGGGGCTACGTCCACCAACTCTTCTTCTTTATTAGCTTCTTCAATCGGTTACATGCATAGTGCCTCAAAACCTTACTCCACATAGGATAGAATATCTGAGTAGCTTGCTAGATCCTTCTTCCTTGCATTACAACACAAATCCTTCCACAGTCTCTTACAATGACTTGCACTTAGCTCTACAAGTCTCACACAGTATGCATAAAGCCTTACACTTCTTAATCACACAGATCCCACTCTTAGCACTTAGCCAACTTGCACAACACTTGCACACTATTCAACTATTCCACTATTCAACTACTTCTTATATTGCCTAGCCTTCTATTTATACATACAAAATAGGCCTAAACATGGGTAAACCCATGGGCCAACATCCAATTCCCATTACATATTCCCAAATCCCAAAAAGGACCTAAAAAGGGGTTGAGATCTTTTTATCTGTACTTTGTCTTGTGCTCCATCTTTGGCAGGCTGTCGAAGTCCCAAAATAGGTCAACTTGACCAAGGATCTCCCAAAACTTGGTTAAGGGCCAACAGGCCCGCAACACTCACTTGTGATTCGTCCTGAGTCACTCTGGTCTGACTAGTTCTGCTTTGAACACCTTGATCTTGGCTTGAGCTGCTTTGACCTATTGTTGTGCTACGACCTCCTTTTCAACAAACTCGTGGATGATTGCATCATTAATAGGTCCCTCTAGACATGTATCTATTGTAGTGACAACTTGCTCTAGCTTTGATCCTTAGCCTTCTACCTCTGTAAACAACTGATAGGCCTTATCTTGCATAGATTGGAGTTTATGAGTTATCTCCATAACTCTTCTCTGGATAGTATGGATTTGTTGTTGTGCAGTGCATTTCTCTTGGGAGCACTTCATTCTTTCCATAGCTGACAGGGACTTCAGCTGCGCCTGTATCTTTTTGTCTTGATAATTTGCCTCTTGGAGTTGCGACTCTAGTGCTCTTAATTTTGGACTCTCAATGAGTCGTTCATATGTCAGGGCACTTTGATTAGTGAGATACTTACATTCCAGGGTAAGTGCCTTGATCCTTTCAACTACACTCCTAGTGGTTTATTCCCTTTGGTCTCTTACATCTTGAGGGGTCTCGGGGACTGTGCGTAGCTCCAAATCTGCTATGCGTTGTTGTAGCTGTTGGATCACTTCTTCAAGTTGCACTACTTGTTGTGGAACTCACTCTTTGGCCTTTAATTCTACAACTGTAACAGAGAAAAGTGCTCTATTGACCATTTCCTTTACTTCAAGTTGTTCTGCAAGAAACTATTCCTTTTATCGCTGCAGTTGGGATTTTTCTTCATCAAACTTTGCTTGGAGAGAAATATTTTCCCATTCTACATCACTGCATTAATATGAAAGGAATCCATGTACTTGTGTCAAAGCCTGGGTGGCTTGTGTTGTTTCTTCTTACACTCATCGAAGATAAGCTTCGACTGTATCAGTGAGGCGGTGGAGTTGAGATGGCTCATCTCCCAATTCTGGTTCCCCTGGCGCAGTGGAGACTATGCGGCTGGATTGTAGGGCCTGATGTAACCCTTAGAGTTTAGTCTTGATTCAATCATACATCTCATCTTGCTTTGATTCTTTTTTTTTTCTATTTCCATCGAAGCATCTTTCACGGATGCTATGAGGAATTCGAAGTCATCGGAGGTGAGGACAGTCTGCATTTTGGTCATGGTGGCCTTTGATTTCTTCTGGGAGGAAGGTTTCAGAGGTGAACCTTTCCTCTTCTTTAGGGGATCAGCCTCATATCCCCATTGTTGTTTGACCTCTTTATCATTAAAATATTCACCATCACCTCCTTTCTCTGGTGATATGGAAGTAGTATTCACGGATTCACTTTCTAAATCCTGAACCTCTTCAGTTTTCTTTGTCCTGTTAGGTCCAGGTGTATCCTGTGCAGTTTTTGGGCTATCAATGTCGGATATCTATGTAGGGTCTGTTGGAATGAGGAGGTCCACTGACCAGTCCTTGGTGATCTCCTCCAAGTCCTCCTATATTAACTTATAGTAGGATTGGAGTTGTTTCTTGTGTTCGTCAGCATGTGTTGTGATGTAAATAAAATTTCGGTCTGTGTTGAACTTCATCAAGGGCCTGAACTAGTGTAGAGTGTTCGGAGTGTTGCGAGGCTCGAACTGGATGGTTGTCTTCAGCTGGTTGTAATAGGTATGAAAAACAACATTGGACTACCATTGTTTATTCATATCGCTTGAGTAGCACAGTGTACTAAACTTCGCGGCCAATAGTTTGAAAGGCTCAATGTTGGGGAAAGTCACACCTTTCGACATCTCCTAGGTGATAAAATAAATCAGGATCAATAGCCAGCTCAAATGAAATGTGTACCCTTGATCATGGGTTTCTCTATAGTAGAGTTCTAATTGGTTCACCAAGTACTTCACCCAGTTCATCTGGAGTCCTTCTGCATACTTCCTTATGAGGTCAACTACAAAACTGGTGACTTGGGTGGGTCGGTTTTTTTGTACTAACTTGCCTACGATCAATTGATAGGCGAGGCGCAATGAGATGCTCTGGATATAAGATACCTTGTAGCATCACATTCCCTTATCGACATCATCATAAGTGTCTTTGATTCACTGTGCTAGAGCGCAATCCATGGCTTTTTTGGGGTAAAAATATTGTGGATCAGGTCCTTGCATGCTTAACCCCATGATCTGATTGATCGGCATTAGATCAACTATTATACAATGGTTTAGACACAAATAACCTCCATGGTAACAATACAACAGTAGTTTGACACATGCATTCACCTCCTAGTGTCGTCCGAAGTGAGGAATCTTCATGATATTGAGCAAGGTGGACTACGCGAGGTTATGGGTCCATGACTGGGGGATTATATTTGAATTCTTCCCCTTAGGCCAGGTCAAGTACTTATGTGGGGTGAGGATGTTGTAAACTTTGTGATCTCTGAGGTTGAAGTCACTAAACTTCAATGCCACAAGCTTATCTTGGTTTGCTCAAATTGCGTGTGTCCCCTTCGGGAGGTACGCAGTGACCAAGGCATACTCAAAATATCTAGGTACATTGTCTCGATTTATTGCACCACTTAGAGGTGGTAGATAGGTGGGTAAGATGGTCAGGATCAATTTAGCATTCACTAGATCATCCTTGTTCTTGGTTCGCTCTTCATCGGATGGTCGATATGGTCCGGCTCTTCGAGCAATGGACAAAGAGGTTGGAAGTCCTCTCGTCAATGATGCTTGTATACCTATAGACATCAACATGACTCTTTCAGTCATGAGGTCGATCAAACCTTCTTCAACAACTTTCTCTACAGTGCTCAACTCATCCGACATACACGCTTGGGGTTTACAATATCAGGTTTGGGGGGTAACTCAGACACAGTAATGAGATAGAGAGAAAGAGCATGATGATCACTGTATAAACTCGACTTAGTCTACGGACTCAAATTCTCAATTGGCAAAAGTGCTCTTGTTGCATGGCGTGATGGGATAAATTGGTAACTCAGAAACAGGTTGCTTGCAATGGGTATGAAGCCTTCATTAACTCTGTTATGTCTGTTATGGCATGGTCCCAATGGTCGGATGGTGAGCTATTTGTACATAAATGGCTTTCTATCCATTCAAATCATTGATCTAATGGTTATAATGGCCCCAACGACTATATTGCTTTGCCATGGCAAAGTGCCATGTGTCGCTATTCTGATATCTCGACGAAGCTCCAATTTTGCAAAATTTCCTTCTGCGAGGTTCCTTCTGGGTCTTTCTGCAACTTTTCGATCTTATCTCTCCTTTCTTATCTTTCTGGCCTTCTTCCCAATGAGCTTCGTCTCCGTGTTCCATTTTCCATTTTGATCCTTAGCTTCTTTTGGCATAGTTACTTCACGTTGTTGAGATTCTTTCCTAAGCTTCAAGGGTAACCCTTCTTCTTTATTTGGAATAGGTACTTCAATATTCAGTGGTTCTTTTATTGTTCTTGCAAATTCAACATCCAGGTCTCTGGTGTTAAATGGCTTTGATTTGTTCTTATGTTATTCAATCAAGTGTGTGATCCTTCTAGTTATAAAATCTTTTAACCCTTTCTTCTTCTGCTCTAAAACTTCTTTTTCTTCTTTCCTTCTGGCTTGATCTTTTTCAATCCAAGGTTTTCCAAGCAACATAGTAAATGTGGCACTGTTCTCGATAAATTTAATAATCTCAAAATCTTCCTTTGTCGAAGTTCCATTGGCATTCATAGGTATTTGGGTGAGCTTTCCACATAGGTTTATCAACTTTCCTTTGAATAGTCTTATTCCTCCTAGTGAAGGAATCATAGCAGGATTCCCTATATCTTCCCACATTCTCTCTGTCATGATATTCACCTATGTTTCCTCATCCAAAACACAGTCAATGTCAAAATCTCCTATTCTTGCTTCAAGGAATTATTTTTCTATGAAGATCTCTGATAATTTGACATGTCGATGGTCATTCAGGGTTTCTTTTATTTGTAGTAATATAGTCTCTGATTCTTTCTGGGATTCTGTCATAATATTAGCTTCTGGATCTACCTTAGGTTTTTCTTGTCTCATGTTCATTCCTTCAAGATTAGCAATCATTCTAGGACAATTCAATACTTCATGGTCCATAGCTTTACAACAAATACAACTAGGTATTCTCCCAGGGAATTCCTTAGCAAGATGCTTGGGTTTTCTGCAACTATAACAAAGGGTTAATCCTCTCTTTCATTTAAATTATCCCCAACCTTTCATGTATTGCGCACTAGGATCATGGTAGAAAACCTGCAAAAAATTCTTTCTAGGATCCTGCATACACTTATTAGTCCAAATATCCTTTCTATGCATATCTATAACATATTTTTCACTATTCTTATCAGATCTACTCATATCAAATCTTATTTCATCTATTAATACCCTAGTTTTCAAGATAGGACAAAATCTATGAAACATACCTAGATTCACACTTTTGAAACAAAAAATTCCACTAATCTTACTTCTATAGAGCACAATGCTTTCCGATCTAGAAATTTTTCATATTCTTACCTTTATCAGAGCACAAAGCTTTCAGATCTAGAACGTTTTCACTATTCTTACCTTTATCAGAGCATAAAGCTTTCACAATTTCATATCATATCTTTGCACAAAGATTCTTCTTCCTCAGTTCCCAGCTATCACAATTTTAGTCCTAATATTGTGCACTTAAGTAGTATATCTACACACAGAGATTCTCTTTTCTTTACTTCAATTCCCAACAATCACAGTTTCACTCTTGGCAATGGAACCATTTGTTGGCACAGGGGAAGAACCAGGGTTCAACGCTATAACAACGCACCAACAAAACCCTAACAACCGACCCTTTCAGCAACACCTGCAAAGTAGATGAAGTCTCACCTGAGGTAGAGGCAGGGGTGGTTGCAGGACTTAGGTGTCTGGAACCTTAGTTGGAACACAAATATGTGATTATAATACTTAATAGAGGACCTGGTACTGTTAGTTCATCATTATCTAACCAATATCTACTCCGCAGAGAAAACAAACCATCACAGCATTCACCTTGATCTAAGGTATATAAGCACTTAGCAAAGGAATTAGATCAGATCTAGTAGATTCATGCACTAAGAAAGTTCACAGATATTAGATCTAGCATCCAAATTCGTCATAAGAACAAAGCATAAATATATCTATCTATCTATATCAAATCACTTTAGCACATAACACATAAACACATCAGAACATCGCACAGAGTAGAATAACACAGTATTTATGTGGTTCACCCCCACCCTGGGGCTATGTCCTCCGACTCTTCTTATTTATTATCTTATTCAATTGATTACATGAACAAAGCCTCAAAACCTTACTCTGCATAGGACATAAGATTTGCACAACTTGCTAGATCCTTATTTCTTGCGTTATAGAAAAAATCCCTCCACAATCTCTTACAATGACTTGCACTTAGCTCTATAAGTCTCACATAGTATGCACGAAGCCTTACACTTCTTGATCACATAGATCCCACTCTTATCACTTAGCTAACTTTCACAACACTTGTGCACTATTCAACTATTCCACTATTCAACTACTTCTTATATTGCCTAGTCTTCTATTTATACATACAAAATAGGCCTAAACATCGGTAAACCCATGGGCCAACATCCCATTCCCATTACATATTCCCAAATCCCAAAAAGGACCCAAAAAGGGGCTGAGATCCCACGATATTTTCTTCGTCTTGCACTCCATCTTTGACAAGCTGTTTAAGTCGCAAAATAGGTCAACTTGACCAAGGATCTCCCAAAACTTGGTCAAGGGCCAACAAGAAGCATGTAGAAAAAGAAGGAAAAGAAACATGTAGGAGAAAAAGCAACGTAGTGCGCATGCAGACATGCCTAACCATGTTAGGGTTAGGTTGTTTGAAAAATATTGTAATGACTATAAGCCTATAAATTAGTATAAATAAGGACCTAGGAGGTCTAGGTTGAGGGAGTTCAACTGATAATTGTAGCAAGTTTTGTTATGGTTCTTGTGGTAGACTTGAATAAGTTAGTGCTTGAGGGTTAGGTCATAGGATGAGGATCTTGGTGTGATCTATCCAGCCTCCCAGAGGGTACTTACCCTCATTTCTATTGTAATATTGAATATGTAATGTGTGTAGTGCAAGATTTTGCAGCAGAATAGATAAAAGAGTAGAGAAGCTAGATCTTTGTGAATGTATCCCCAAGAGGGGGTGAACCATAGTAAACCTTGTGTTTTATGTGATTGTTAATTAATGATTTACATTTCTATTAATCATTATCTCAAGAATGAATGGTTAAAGTAGTTAGACCAACATGCATGTATAGGTTTAAATATGAATGAATCATAGAAGTATATAAATGATTAAAAAGGAAAATGCATAAGGAAAAAGAATCCAACCACAATCCCCACTCAATCCTAGACTGCAAACACCTAAGTATTGCAGTTCCCCATAAAATCTATCTCGAGTGAGACTACGTTGTTGATAGTTTTGAGGGTTTTGTTGGGAAATTGTTTGAGATTAGAATATGGGCCAGTTAAAGAAGTAGACAACATCACCTCAAGAAAGAAATGCTAATTATATTTGTGTATCAGGAATTGCTAAGGCAAGGTGTATTCTGGAACTTTTCAATTATACAAAATTGTTTTCATGGTGTATAGACAAATATGAGAAGAATAAGAGAATCATTTAGTTGCAGGGACAATCCCCAATTTCTCTACCACCATCAAATTTCAAGAAAATGTTAAAGTTATCATAGCCGACAATGACATTCAAATTCTATGAAGCTAAAGAGTTTATGAAGACTATAAATGGTGGTTGGGACCTATTACTGCAATATCTGGAAGACTCGATGACAATGCCAGAGGATTTATCAACTATATAGGTCAGTCTGTTAAGAAAACCATATAAACAAATGGCACGGTTTCTTGATATATTTCTTGGACAAGAATCAACTTCTATAGTTCCTTGTTTAGCTCTTTATATTTTGTATTTTTCTATCCCAGAGAAAGCGATTTTCAATTGGTCAAAAATTATCTGTCTTGAAATATCATTCCAATTATCAAATTTTAGGAAGAACAAGAATTTTTGTGTGTATGCATATTTGATCTTTTCCATCTCATATTGTCATGTATTTAAGGGAATCCACTTAGAAAAACAAGTCAACTTTAAAATAGACCCAGTTCATACATGGTACCCTGCTTCGTGGAAGCAGAAGGAAATGTACCATTTTTATGAAGTGTATGATTCATTCATTTCTTCTCTCAATAAACTCATAATTGGAAATGGTACTTCAATACTATCATTGGATGTAGAAACCTTTTTAGATAAAAGGGGAAGTTTTGAGGCAATGGAAAATTACAGTGTCATTATAGTTTACTATTCTCGAGAATCCCCAATTTATCTTCCATTTTATGTTCCAGACAAAATATTTGTAATATAAGTTTGAAGATAGTATAGGTTTTGGGCACACTTATTTTATGAAAAAAATAAAAAGAAGTTAATTTCCTTGCCATGGAGAATTAGCGAAATTACACTAAAAAAGATTCAAAAATTGATGAGTATGTAGTGTAGTTTGATCAATACAATTTAAAGATGGAAAATGAGATAAAATGGTTTGACCCTAATCAATGTTTCATGAATCACATGACTTATGTTGGTTTTGGTGTATCATATGTAGATACTTGTTTATTTCAAGAAGAAGAAGATAATGGCAACAACCTTGAAGTAGTTTCAGTTGGAGATATTGAAACTATTTCTAGAAGTAATGAAGCACATCGACAACATGGAAAGGTTGTAAATGAAAGAAGCACAAGGTCTCAAAATACTTCTCAAATAAGTGACACACCCAAATAGAACCCTCAAATTGTAACCCAAGAAAAAAATAAATCTTTAATTGAAAATTATGATGATGGAGATGACCATGATCCTCCCAAAGGGAATATTAAAAGACCTCATAAGATTACAGTAAATAGTAAAATAAAAAGATAGGTAAATCAACATGAAGTATATCAAGTCATACCTGATGATGACGATGCCCTTGAGGACATGTAGTTGGACGCAAATATCAAAGATATGGAGTTTCCAGACAAAGAGAAAAGGATTCAAGAGAGAAAAGAAGTTGCAGTGGAGTTGGTGACACACAAACCAGTATTTTATGAAGAAGAATCCTTAACTCTTCATAATTATTTATTTGATAAAGACTAAGAAATTAGTACTTGAAAGAGTTAATTCAAAAGGAAAAAAAGTACAAGGAACAACACGTTCAGAATTTAATATGAGTGGAGTTTTACCATCAAGAATTGAAAGGATTCATAGAGCTACATGTGATGCTCTAGAAGTGTTAGTGGATGAAATGGAAGTTGAAAATTTTACGGTCAAAGAAAGGGTTAAAGAACTAGAGTATGCTTTAATTCCACCCCCCATATTTGCAAGTCTCATTGTTACTATTCAACCTAGGAAAATTTCTGACAGAACACCAGAGTCAAGCTCAAAGTTAAAGGGAACATCAAGTTTTCTTGTTTCGATTAGATATTATGCTGGGGTAAACATAAATAAGAGAAAGTATCTCATTTTAGAGGCATGGGATTTGGAAAGAAGCTTCATTTCTTTGAGTTCCAGGATTATTAATATAAGAGAGTACCTCCAGACCGACCTAAAAAATAACGAGGGTTTTTATAAGGATGTTGTTATTACGTTGGTTTTGAAAGTTTCTAGAATGAGTGAACTAAGAAGGAAAAAAGAAGATTTTCCATCCCTTACTCACATAAAGCAATTGAAAGCTTGTTGGCTCAAGAGAATAAAATTTCTAAAATAAATATTGGTTGATGTTGACACTTTAAGTGTCAAAAAAGGGGAATTGTATTTTAAGTTGATTGAGTTAGATTTGTCAAGAACTATCGGGGAAGTCCAATATCCGAAACTAATTTTAAATTATATGCTAATGACAAGGTATCAATTTGAAGAACACTTAGAAATATTGAAAGTTGTATTAGCAGAAAAGTTCAATAGTATGACTAAGTACTTAGAACATGAAGTTGAAAGTTGGCTTGTAAGTTATGTTAATAAAAAAAAAGACATTGAGGACACGCATCACGAAATTTCAATTGACTTAAGAGAATTAGAAGGTACATTATTTGATATCAAATTTAGATGGGAAATAATTGTCCCGCCAATGGGAGAATACATCAAAAATTGGTTAAATCAATATTTAATCAAGATAACTGAAAATATTAGGTAGAGGCGGTTGGTACTAGTCATGAAACTGCAACCAAACACAATACAAAGGGGACATCGATGAGAAAATAGAGACAGGGTATAGTTTCTTTACTATGATTCTCCTCTTCCAAATGGGACCCCTAACCCTTATTTTATAGGCTAGAAGAAGCTAGGTATTTGGACGAACCCTCGGCCATGCATGGCCAGAAGGTTCAGTTAACTCACCCAAAGCTGTGTGTTCCATCAGAAACTTTCCTTTTTTCATGTTTTTGTAGGTACACATGGGTTTTTTTAGATCAGCGAGTGTGTACACGCATGCAGTAATAGAGTGGGGCACGTGGGCCTTTATAAAAAGTGTTTTTAAGAAGAGTTGTTCAGAAGTGTTTTGGCAAAGAAGGAATCTGAGATGGCCTGATGCCAGGTAAGCTTGTCTGGTGTAAATTAGGGTTATAACACATGGACGTGGTCATGGATTATATACCCTCTAAGTTTGGCATGTTGTTATCCAGGTCGTGGGCTGTGAAATTAAAGGGAACTCTGCAAATGGACATGTCGTACGCTACCATTCCTATCTTTGGCTAGGAGAGATGGTTATACAGAGAAGTAATACTGAAGTACATGGTAAGCAGTAAGATGTAGCCTAATAAACATCCTATCTACTCCGTTGACACTGAGGTAAACTCCTCCATATTCTACAATTACCTGAGCTTTGAAGATGAAGAGTCGGTAGTCGTCATGACCGCTGAAGATAAATCTGCGCTACAAGAAGCAGAGTGCACTGATACGAGGAACCACATAGAGAATGAGATGTGGAACATGATTTTCGATGGCATTGTCAGCAAACAAGGGGTAGGGGTCAACGTATGGATAAGTCCTCCCAAGGTGGGCACAAAAGTCTTCTCATACAAGCTCACTTTCGACTATACAGATAACATGGTTGAGTATGAGGCACTGATTTTGGGCCTGAAGGTTTTGAAAGAATTGGGCATAAAGAGGATAGAAGTGCATGGGGACTCTGAGCTGGTTATAAACCAAGTGAAAGGCATATATCAATCCAAACACCCCAGGATGAGAGCATACAGGAACTTGGTGTTGGACCTCCTCGAGGAATTCTCAGAGTATAATCTATCAGTTATCCCAAGGGGGGGTAATCAGATCTCTGATGCATTATCCACCTCGGCCTTGGTTTTTAAAATTCCCATATTTCCCAATAGAAAATACGAGATCGAAGTCAAAAACAAGCTGGAAATGCCTGATAATATCAAATATTGTTAGGTGTTTGAGGACGACAAATAGGTGGAGAGATTTCTCCAAATGAGCGACGAGTTCACTAACATGAACATTGATGATGAGTGTTGTTGTGACAAATATTAGAGTGCAGATGCGTGTAGTAATGATGACCCTTTCCAGAACAAGATAGTTGGATGGGACATAGTACAACTAAAAAATAATATCATCCCAAAGGGGTTAGTTCCGATGGAAAAGTTGTTTGACAAAAATGACGTGGCTAGAAATCCCAAGATCACTGCAAATGATGAGGATGTCGAATATTGCAACATCGAGACTCAGGAGAAAATGAAAATAATTAAATTTTCAAAAATGCTTAGTCCATAGGTCAAGCATGACTACATCAAGATCATGAAGCATTTCCCCGATTTTTTCGCTTGGAGTTATGATGACTTAAAGGATTATGACGCTAAAGTAATTCAGCACGTCATTCCTCTCAAAGAAGATCAGAGGCCTTTCAAACAAACTATCAGAAGGATAAATCCCATGTTACTTTCTCTAATCGAAAAGGAGGTAAATAAATTGTTCGAGGCTACAATTATCATTTCTTTTAGATTTTCGAAATGGGTTGCCAACCTAGTGCCTATAAGAAAAAAGAGCGGCAAAATAAGATTGTGTGTGGATTTTCGAAACTTAACTAAAGTGTCCCTCAAGGACCAATACCCTCTTCCTAAAATGGACTATATTCTACAAAAGGTAGTGGGGTCCCAGAAGATGTCCATGTTGAATAGTTTTTTGGGTTATAATCATATCATGGTCCACCTGGATGACAGGGAAAAGATGTCTTTTATGACACCATGGGGGATGTTCATGTATGCTAAGATTCCTTTCGGCCTAATGAAAGTTGGAGCTACCTTCTAGAGGGAAATGGACATAGCATTTGCTGACAAGAAGGAAAGTTTTATCATGATCTATCTGGATGACATCAAAGTGTACTCAAATTACAACGAACAACACCTCGGGCATTTGAAGAAGGTTTTCCAGAAATGTAGGAGATTCGACATATCATTGAACTTGAAAAAGTCACATTTTGGGATGCAAGAGGGTAAGATGTTGGGGAAATTCATCTCAAAGGAGGGTATTAAAATAGAACTTAGCAGGGTTGAAGGAATCCTGAAAATCAACACTCCATGCAGTAAGAAGGAGGTGCAATCCTTCCTGGAAAAAGTAAATTTCTTGAGAATATTCATCATGAACCTGGCAGAGATTATAAAACATATTACCTACATGCTCAGAAAGGGGAATGAGATCAAGTGGAACCTAGAAGCCAGGAAATCATTTGAATATATCAAGGTAGTGCTGACTAAATGTTATAACCCTAAATTGCACCAGACATGCATACCTGGCATCAGGCCATCTTACTTGCTATCTTTTCCAAGCCATCACTGAACAAATCTTCTAAAAAACCATTTTTTTGAAGGTGTACATGCCCTGTGCCACTACTTCCCATGTACACACACTTGTTGCACCACTACATCTTGCGTACACTCACAAAAAGCACGAAAAATGAAAATTGCAAAGGGATATGGGTTTTATGTCTGTTACCTAACCATTTGACCGCCCATAGCTAGTCACCCCAACCGTTACTATATCTTTTGGCCTATGAAATAAGGTGTTGGGGTCCCATTCCAAAGGAGAAGCACGAGAGCATAGAAACTCTGCCCATTTCAGTATTCCCCCTTTGCCCCAATATTTTGCAACCACATTGTGAGTTTGAGCCAGAATTCCTTCTTCCTCCATTGCAAACCCTTGCCATTTCCCTAGAGAGAACTGAAGAGGAGAAGAATATGTGGAAGTAGTTGGTGCATGGTGATGAGGATCCTAGGAATAAGTTCGAGGAGCAGTTGACGGTCTCATATTGTAAACGAATTTTGTGAGATTAATATAAAGAAATACTTTTTTCGTCCCGCCAAATGATGTCTTAAATATTTATGATTTGTTCACATTTTTGTTATGATGTCTAACCCACTAATCCATATATCGAATGCATACTTGTATTTTCTTGTTTGTATTTTGGTGAATGTAGGTTGGCCTTGGGAGGATATCTACATTCGAGAAACAACTAAGCGCAAAGGGATCGTCATCGGACACAGAGTTTAAGGTATGCCTACCGGATCCCTACACTTTGTTTTTTATGTATGATTGTGGGGTAATGATGGGATAGTTTTTAAAAGTAGGAGACTTTAGACGGTTAGCTCTACCTGCACTTTAGAACCCTGGTGTAGTCCGTAGGGGGGTTTTCCCACTATAGCAGAATTGGTGACCATACTGGGGAAACCTCTAGGATTTTTAGGGGATATTCTTTTTGGGTACTTTGAATCAGTTTATTTACTATTTTTTGAGTTTCTGTAATATTTTGTGTCTTTAAGGGATTCTGGTCTTCCATACCAGTACTCCTTGTCTGTGCTTGACTGTTGGTTTTCATTTTTTTGAGAAGTTACATAGGTGTACGCGACCTTTAGTGGGACTTCATGTATACATATGCGCCTTGCCTTTGGATAGCCCACACACATACGCAGGCTGTTGAAGTGTCAATAGTGTGCCTGTGTTGAGATAAAAAAAAATTAAGAAGAGGCAGTCATCCTCTTCCCTATCAAAATTCACACTTCTCAGGGGTTTTCTTGATCTATCCCTAGTCTCTATTATAGCAATTTGTAGCCTAGGTCTGACCTCAGCATAGCTTTCTTTTTATCAAATATTTCTTGTGTCTTCTTTATTAGGGTTTTTAGACAAGTTTGTGAATTTGTTCTGATCTGCCTATTTGGTATTGTCAGTGACTCCCTGTGATCTGCAATGGGCCAGAATTCATTTCTTGGCCTTGAATTTTTTTCATTTTCCCCTTTTCTTCTTTAGAAGAAAATAAAATAATTCATTTTCAAATTTCTTGTTTTGAAGCATAAAACAATAAAAAAAAATAAAAATTCTTTGTTTGGTAAAAGTAGTTCAAGTTAGTTGTTTTATTTACCAAGGAAAAATAAGGTTTTCTTAAGTTATTTAGTTGAATACTTAGGACATTAAGTAGCTCATAGTCGAGCAAAATCTTGTTTTAAGTTTTTTATTTTCAAAGATCTGAGAAAAGTAGTTACGAAAAGTTTGGTGAAAGAGTTTAATTTGGCAAATCTTTATTTGTGAAGGAGTAGTTTGTTTTCAGTTTCATCTTATGTTCTTCTCTTTCGTCTCTTAAAGAACATCATTGGTTTCATTTTCTTTCCTTTTGACTTAATACAACCACTAAAATTTACACTTAATTAAAAGTTATTAGACTTTGTGTTTGTAGGGTCCATCAATTTAGTCTAGGCTAGAGCCTTGATTTAGGATTGCAGAGGAAACTCTTCAAGGCTACAAAAAAAACATAAGAGTTTGTTCTAGGGAGTGCTTAAAATTCTAGTAACCATGAAAGTTATCTGGGACCCCCCTCTAACATAGGGGCTAAACACGAGGTTGCGTGCGGAAAGGTAGCAGAGATAACCCCTCCAAAGTCAGACCAAGCATAGTGGGGAACGCATATAGAGGCCTTATCTTGGAATTTCGTTGATCGCATTTGCCACAGAGCTTCGTGGGTATCAAATCCATTCGAGGTCCTCAGTCATCTTCCAGAACACTTTATTTCGATACCCTTGATAGGTTTTGGGCTTGATACCCTACTCATTGTATTCCACCCGACTGTCGACTATACTCGCCTGGTGATTGTTCACGCGCTAGCAATCTAGTTTCTTTTATCTTAGTGACTTACACAAGTGATTGTGGGGGTATACTACGGTACCTAGGGAAGACATCGGGCCACACTTTGTAGAGTATACCCAAAGGGTTCTTCCATATTCAAGTTTCACTTGCACTGGTAAGTTGCTCTAGTGTTGGCTAGTGTAACTATTCTTCCAACTAGCTAATGATATGCTTGTCTTGTCTCATACAAGATTTTTCTAATGTGTGTTGGTATTTAACATTAATATAAATCCCTAGTGTGTCATTGATCTTCTCACACCATGGAGGATCAGGAGCTCTGCAGGTCGCGAAAGCTTCTTGTCTTACCCCTAGTTAATCTGGAGCCACCCCCTCCACCGCTAAGGCGAAGACTAGACCAACAAGGGTCTTTCAAGGTGACTGAGCCATAGGTAACTGAGCCTAACCCATCTCCGAGAAGAGAAAATTTGATTCCGAAGGAACCAACCATTTTTTACCTTGGAGCGGAAGCTCTTGGTCCATATAACCCTCCGATCACTGATCTATCGGTGCCCATCATCGTACAGGTTAAACCTTACGAGCACTAGGTAGTTTCACAAGCAGCGATGGAGACAAATGTTGCTACTTCTTCAAGGAATCATAATATTCCCTCTACGACTGCCACTATAGAGGGTTTTCCTCCTCCTAACCAACCATCATCAGTCTGGACCACTATGGTCTCGACCGCCTCTACCTCGAGCAATGGTCTGATTCCGTCTATGGTGGTGATCACTACTCCTTTCACCCAGAGTGCGATATTCCCTCCATTCTCATATGGGATGCCTAGCTTTGATATGAACTATATCCTTTCCTACTCCACTCTATAGACTTTAGGTCTGGGGGAAGGGAGCTTAAACGCTCTTTTGCAAGGATCCATGGGGGGCACTTATGCTCTCTATAACACTTTCCCTTATGGAGGGGGTCATATACCTCCTTCCTCCCCTTTGCTTGGCAGTGCTCACCAGCACTCCGTCGGGCTGAACATAAACTATAGTTCATCTAGAGCAGGTATTCAAGGACTTCCTTCTTATAGCATGTTGGTAGGTTCAACTTCATTCTCTTTGTTTGGCATGTTTGGTAACAATGATTTTTCATCAGTTGTCATCTCGGTCAGGGGAAGCCTTGGTTTTGGATCATGGAATCCTGCACAGGGTACTATTCCTATGCATGGGCCACACACTTCTTAGGGACCTTGGAATCCATGGTAGGGATTAGTTCCCTCGTCAGGGATTCTAACCAAGGGAAACCCCTTCCATTGCCAATGGAACCCCGGGCAAGGCTCAGGACCTATTCTCATCGGATCTGTAAGGGGAAACCCTTTCCGGAATCCTTGGAATACAATGCAAGCCCAACCCTCCACATCCTACTACGAGATTCAGTCGATTACATATCAACAAGTGCAGAATCCATACGTTGGTCACGACCATGGTTTTTACCAGAACCCTGGCCAACAACCCACCTTTTCCTAACAACCTGGTGTCAGCCAAACTCCGGGCTCCCTTTTCCCTGGTTATAACCAACAACCCAAACTTTCGTTTCTAGCAACTTTGCATTTGCCAGACTTGTCAAGGTTACTAAACGACCCTATCTGTCATGATTTGCATTGGCCTCCTATGTCGACCAAGTTTCCTTCAGACATTCCAAAGTTTGAAGCTAAGCGTAATGAAGATCCAAGTGATCATGTGACTACCTTCCATCTATGGTGCTCATCCAACTCATTGAGAGATGACTCTGTACAATTGTGTTTGTTTCAACACACTCTCATAGGGAGTGAAGCAAAATGGTACATTGATCTTGACTGCTCGAGCTACTCTTCCTTCATCAAATTGGCAATGGATTTCTTAAACCATTTTCAATTACCTGTGAGATACGACGTCGGCACCGAATTGTTGGCCAACTTTTAGCCGACAAAAGCGGACCGTATCTCAGATCACATCCGAAAATGGAGACGCTAGAAGAGTTTGATAAAAGTATCAGTCCCACCAAAATTCCTACTTGAGTGGTTCCTTAAGTATTTGGAACCTCATTTATCCAAAGATGTAGCAACGTCGGGGGTATTTTCAGAAGAATAAGCGATAATGAGAGCTCAATAGCTCGAGTTGATTTACTCTCAATCTGGTTTACTTTATGAAATTTTGCCAGATGCACCGCAGTCAATACTTGACAAAACTAGACATATATCTGGACCACATTCCGATGGTATTGTTGGTTCAGCGCAAATGAATCCCACTGATTAACTGTCAAATCAATTGCAGCAATTGTCAATACAACATACAGTGGCCAGCCAGACCATTGGTTCAGCTACTCCCCCTACCCAAACGTTGGATATACACAGTGTGCAATAGACAAACCTGAAGGCCACCCAGCATCCTGATGAAAAGAAAAAATAGTGAAAGAAGGGTAAGGGTGATAAGAAACCTACCAATACTACTAGTGGGGGCAACATAGAAAAGAAGAAGTTGAAGTATCTGTGTAATCTTTTCATGTAATACCATTTGACTCACTAGTTCCCTCTTCTTGTGGAGGCCCGGAAGTTATTGGCACAGTAGTAGTCTGTCGTGTTAATGAAACCATTTCTACATGGGAAAAAGTTAACTCAAGCCTCTTCGAGCGCAAAAGGGGGCAGTCAACGACCCCTTCCATCTTTGAGTAATCCTTTGTCCATGAATGTGTACGTGATGAAAGGTAGTGTTGATATAGAAACTAGGACATGTGACTCTGAAATGCCAAACACCTCTAAGAAGATTAAAGAAGACAAAAACCCATCTTTTCCTCTCCAAATCGAGAAAATGTTGGGCAAAACAATGACAAGCATCCCCAAAGGTGAATTTAATAAAGATTCGCATAATCCAAATGTAAGGGCCACCCAAAACTACTCTGTGGTGGAGGAGTTGTCTAAAACCCCTTATGCAATGTCCGCTTTGGAGTTCCTCTAGAGCTGCCCTTCCCAAAGAAAGGCTTTGTTAGCTGCCTTAGGATCTGCTGAGACTTGTAATCTGGGAACAATCATGCTTGATACGATCGACCTAAAACCTCATCTCCCTTACCACATGGTGTTTTAGATAGTAGTGGCTTACACCACGAAAATTTTTACTCAGAACATTTTCTACACGGTGGTTGATGAGGGTGCCTTGACATGCGTGATGTCATTGGCGTGTTGGAAGGCCATTGGCCAACCCATTTTGTTTCCTTCACCTACTCTTCTTACCTCTTTCGATGATCGTTCCTTTTGACCACATGGAATCATCCCCTCTTTCCTATGCAGTTAGGGAGAAGACCATGTGCATTGAGGTTGAAGTGGTCGATGTGTCTCTCGACTACAATCTCTTGTTATGAAGGAGTTGGACCTATGCTATGAAAGCAGTGGTTGCGACAATTTTTCGGATCTTGTTGTTTCCACATGAGCGTTGGATCATGTCCATTGATCAATTATTTTTCTCCCTCCCTAACCCTTCATCAGGAGTATCCATGGTCCCAATGATTGATAACCCTCAACCTGACATCATCAATGTAGGGGTTGGTTTGTGCCCACCTTTGATGGGTACTTTTGATTACCCACCTCTGAATGGCAATGTCCAATACATATCGATTATCCCCGACCAGCCTAGGGTTGAAATATTTCAAATCTCGTCGTTACACATGACTTACTTTAAGGATTCGTGGAATATTCCTTCCCCATCATCCATGATGGAAGGGACAGGGCACCATGGAATGGCCATGCCTTTGTCCACGACAGAAGTTGTGTACTCTATAGTCCATCAAGCTTCTGCCAACCTCGATCTGACCCCCTCACAGAAGTTATATCTGGTTCTCGAGCCTATTTTGGCTCATGGTTCCCTTGTCGATACTAATTCCTTCGACTTAGTCTTTCCCTTAGAAGAGATGATTATTGAGGCAATGACTAGTCCGAACAGACCCTAGGATGATCTCCATCATAGATCTTATTTCCTCTCGGAGCTAAGAAGAATTGAAGCAGGTGAATTCACTCTGACTATGACTGGATATAGGGCTTGTCCTATAAATCCTTTGGCTATGCATGTTGTTTACGCTGAAGGAAATATGGAAACCATATCTAAAACAATACCTATTGATATCTCCATAACCCCTAGCGTCATGGAGAATGTCTTCGTCGAAGCAGACTGCTCTCCTGAGATGATTCAAATCTACAAGGATTTATATAAATAATTATCAGACTTGATTTCCTGGTCTTACAAGCAAATGCCAAGCATATATCCAAGAATCGTCAAACATGAAATCATGACATATCCTGATGCTAAGCCAGTCCGACAGAAGCTTCGTCTGGTTAATCCTAAGAAAGCAGCAGCTATTAAGACTGAAGTAGAGAAACTACTCAAAGCTGGTTTCATCTACCCCATCCAATTGACTCAATGGGTGTCAAATCCTGTGCCAGTCAATAAAAAATAGGGTATGATTCACGTATGTACAGACTTCCGTGATTTGAACAAGGCCTGTCTAAAGGATAATTTCCCTACACCATTTATTGACCAGATAGTCAATGAATGCGCAGGTTGCGAGGCCTTTTATTTCATGGATGGATTTTTGGGATACAATCAGATATAGATCAAACCCAAAGACCAACACAAAAAAAAATTCATTTGTCTATGGGGTACATTCTCTTATCGCAAGATGCCTTTTGGTCTGAAAAATGTTGGAGCTACTTTTCAATGGGCCATGTCTTTTGATTTCCACGATCTCAAACACATAGTCTAGGCTTATCTTAATGATTTAGCATCTCGATCTTGTAAGAGAGTTGATCATCCCACACACCTCTAACTCATCTTTGAGGGATGTTTCTACTATCAGATTCACTTGAATTGAAACAAGTGTCGTTTTTTCATAACTTCGGGTCGTCTTCTAGGTTTCATAGTTTCAACAACAGGGATTATGGTCGATCCTCTAAAGGTTGAGGTAATATTTCAGTTGCCTCCCCCATGCACAATCCCTCATCTTTATAGGTTACATGGAAAAGTGAACTTTTTACAGCGTTTCATCGCAAACTATGTCGAGATCACAAAGGGTTTCATGCATTTACTAAAGAAGGATGTTCCTTTTCATTGGGACGAAGCCGCTCAGTGATCTTTCGAAGCATTGAAATGTTCCCTCATGTGTGCCCCTCTGCTTTGGCCACCCAATTATAATAAAGATTTCTTATTATACTTGGTTGCTGCAGAGTCAACCATCAATATGGTCTTGGTTCATGAGGATGATTTTCTCTCAGAATACATGGTTTATTACCTAAGCTGAGGCATGGTTAGACTGGAACTCAATTATTCCCACGTTGAAAAACTTGCGTTAGCAACAGTTCATGCTGTCCAACGATTCCTTTATTACATCTTGTTTTGTAAGACCACCATCATTTCCATTCTGAATCCGTTTCAATACGTGTTGACACGACGTGTAATCGACGGAAAGATTAGTAGATGGATAGTTATCCTCCAGGAATTTGACTTCATTTTTCTTTTGGCGAAATCCAAAAATTTCTTGGTCTTTGTGGAACTCATCTTGGAACTTCCAGTCGAATCAGGTGATGTTATACCCGAGGAGTCACCTATCAAAGGAGACATGTTTTTGATCACATCTTCGGACCCCTGGTACGGAGATATACTAGTCTATCTCCAGAATTTGAAGTGCCCCACCTGTGCTTCTCATGATGAGCATCGTCGTATATGCCATCGGGCCAAGAACTATGTCATACTCGAGGAAACTTTGTATCGTCGAGGTGTAGATTGCATCCTTCATCGATGTCTCACACATGAAGAAGCGGAAATCGTTCTTAACGATTGCCACACTGGAGCATGTGGTGGTCATTTATCTGGGTTGGTAACAGCCCAAAAGATTCTATGAGTCGGTTACTTTTCACCAACATTAATCAAAGATTGTGTTGAATCAGTCAATAAGTGCCACCCGTGTCAGATCTTCTCTCAGAATATGAGGGCACGCCCCGCTCCCATGTTTCCCATCATCACAGTTGGTCCCTTCACCAAGTGGGGGATATATTACGCTACATGCAACCCCTCTTCAGCAAGGGGGCACTGTCATATCATCATAGCAATAGACTACTTCATGAAGTGGGTCAAGGCTATGCCAATGTTTAAATATAATGGAAAGACAATAGCTCTCTTTTTGTTTAACCAGATCATATCAAGGTTCAGTGTCCCGAGAGAGATTTTCATTGACCATGGCAGTCACTTTCATAACAAAATGGTGTATGAGTTCACGTCAAATTTTGGGTTGAGGCAAGAATATTTTTCACCTTACTACCCACAAGAAAATGGTCAAGTGGAAGTTGTGAATAAGTCCCTTAAGACTATTCTACAACGAATGATCAATTAGGCCAAGTCAAATTGGAATTTGATGTTTTACTTGGCACTATGGGCCTACCAAACGTCTGTTAAGATGGCAACCAGTTTCTCCCCTTTTCAAATCGTTTACGGGATGAAAGTAGTCTTTCCTATAGAGTGTTAGATCCTGTCTCTAAAGTTGGCAGTACAGTTATTGCCAGACACTTCACCGCTTGAAGAGTGTTTATTATATCTTGAGAATCTTGATGAGTAGCGTCGGGATGTGGCCTTGGCTAACGAGGCTCACAAACAAAAATTCAAGTGTCAGTATGATCGATCCATTCGTCCTTGGATTTTCTCTGAAGGCGACCTTGTCCTAGTCTATGACCAAGATAAGGATCTCGTGGGGGCAGGCAAGTTCAAACCCATGTGGTTTGGACCTTTCATCGTGAAGGAGGTTCTAAAGAAGGGTTCTTATTGTCTAGTAGACTTTGAGGGAAATGATTTTGCAGAGCCTAGAAATGGGCTCTACCTCAAGAAGTATTACTCGTAGGTGGGTCGCCTTGGGTGACTTCTTATACATATGTATAGTTCTTATACATTTTTCTCTTTTACTTTTTGTATTTTTGGTTTTATGGACATTTCATTTTTTGATGTCATCTTTTTCACTATGGCAGACGTTAAATGAATCAGAGGTCTTTTTTGGGTTTGTGGACGATGCTAGCCGACACACTCGGAGGTTTTCTTCCGTAGCTTGGGTGATTTTCACACCTCAGGGAAAATTGCTATCTTCAGGAGGTATTTGTTTAGTGGATGCCACAAACAATTTTGTCGATTATAGCACATTCTTAGAGTTTCTTTGTGATTCTTTGTCACATGATATCTCTCACCATCGGGTCTACTTAGACACTCAGCTAGTTGTGTCCCAATTAAATGGGGTTTACCATGTTTACTATCCAACTCTACACCGACGGTTCCTTAAGGTACATCTCTTAGAATGAAGCTTTGATTACATTACATATATCCATGTTCCTAGGAGATTGAATCAAATCACAACTACTCTAGCTAATCATGTATTAGATTGGCATATTTCACACATGTAATAAAAAGCACACACACACACACATGTAAATACATTTGAAATAAATGTAATCCATAAGACATAAAAAGATGTAAATATGCATATATATATCGAAAATATCATAGTACATGGGTGGGCATAAGTGCCTCAAAAATATGTCCAATAAGAGCCATGGGGCTTATGCCCTAAAAAATATACAAAATGTTCCCTCGGCACGTGAGTATTCTAGCTTAGCTAAGGGAGGGGCCTGTTGGCCCTGCCATAATGAGCAACGACATTTGCGTGGTACTCCAACTATGTGAGGTTGCATCACTAGTGGAACATCCTCGATCTCTGCCATAAGGACTGTGCGAGTGAGCGCGGTGAGGTTCCACTCCACCCGTCTCAATAATCTCTCGGCCTCTTCGGCTGGAGGCCCCCCTGCTGCTGTTGTTGGTCCTGCCTCTGGTCGAGGACACCGAATAGTCCTTGAGAAGTCTATTGGACGCACTGGTCCCACATTTGTACACAACAGATACATAAGTGTCAAATACTCTGGTATACAAAAAAAATGATATATATAAAAAGAAATAAAAATTAAATAAATATGAAAAAACAAACTTACCCATCTCTCCTCACTCCGCTCCAAGAGATACAGGCATGTCAAGATCTCTAGAAAAATTGATCCCGGCATAGGGGTAGTCCTCTATTGTTGGAATCTTCCATGCCCACCAGTCAAAAAACTTATCATCGAAGGCCTCTACATTCCTCCCTCCCCCCTATCGTGGCATCAACACTGCCCATCTACATAATGCTAGGAGAGAGGCCACGTGCTCTTGTATCATCTCTCGCGTACTAAGATTGGGTGCCCTCTCAAAGAAAAAGGAACACAAAACAGACCTGAATCCAAATTTTGTTCTCCCATGTCTGACACTCTGTTAGTTGTCTCTTCATGCAATCTAGCATGGTTGTACTCCATTCGAAAATACGTGCATTTAAGCACTGCACCGCACAATGCATGTGCGCTCGGGATGCCTGATGTAAATCTATAGATCTAGTGATCCTCCCAATGAGTAACACTATCACTTTCAGCAATAGATTGTTGATCTTGTTTATCGTCACCTTAGAACCCACTTTCTCAGTACCAGCCTCGCAATGGAGTCCAATCAACTCCTCAATGTTGTGAGGCCCGGGGTGAAAGGTACACAATTTGACTAGATCCCCTCTCCTTGAGAGACCAGTCAGGAAGTAAATATCTTCAGTAGTTGGAGTCAACAATTTCCCCTCAAGCATAAATGCCTCAGCATCAGGATGCCAATAATCTATCAAAGCATTATGCAACCTAGGTTGTGCCCTCATAAACGAACACTGGAAGAATTTCTACAACCCACATTGTGCTAATACAGCGATAGCAGCAGGGTCTTGTGAGACCAAAAAGTCAATGCCTTCATGCTCCCTCTCTCTCTCTAATGGACATACATCCTGCAAAATGACAAATTCATGGGGATTTAACTCTTTCTTTTTATTTTTTTCCACATATTGGAGGGTGTACGCGTGTTGTATTGGACACAGTCACATATGCACATGTGTAGATTGTTTTCTTCATGTGGGTAGTCCCACTACTGCATGTGTACATGTAGGGCCGACCTTTTTAAAGGTCAGTGCCC
>SNQJ01S0035883.1:31344-61975 GCA_010110895.2 Picea sitchensis | reverse complement strand
GCTTCTAACCTTTACCATGAGAAATCTCCTCAATATATAGGAGAAGATAGATTAGTTACTTGGATAGGAATGATCCCAAGATATTTGGAATGCCAACACTTAGATAACCATTCGTTAGCCAACTCATTCTTCTCGAAGATTCCCTTCTAGAAGGCTCGAGAACTTCATCTTTTTCATCTTTAAGAAGATGTTCGCACCCTAGCAGTTAGGTACAGTGCAAACCCCTCACACTCCAGCTTAATGCAGCCTACGAGAATCAGGCATTCTCGCAGGCAAGTATATAGGTAGCCTGCGAACTTCTTTAAAAACTATGATTTCTGGAAACAGACAAGTGTAACTTTTCTCAGGAAAGTATTCTTATTGAAGAGCTTGATTTTCCATCATCATAAGATCATCACAATATCATCAGAATGACCAAAATTGTGGATAACACATGGCCACATATTACTTCACGAAATGGATAGAAGCGATTCCAACTAAGCAGGCTACTGACGCGGTCATCATTCAATTTTTGGAGACAAACATCCCGTCGAGATTCAGATTCCCTATCAAGATCATAATAGATAATGTGGTCGCATTCAAGTCCAATAAGATGGAGAAGTTTTTTCAGGATTACAATATAACCCTGGGACATTCTAAAGTGTATTACCCACAGGGAAATGGGTTAGCAGAATCATCAAATAAAATTTTGACTAGGATCATCAAAAGACTCCTGCAAGACAACAATAAGGCCTGACATAAAAACCTTATTTACGTGCTATGGGTGGACAGGGTCACTACCAAGAATTCCATATTGACCTCTCCATTGCATATCATATATGGCGTAGATGCGGTTTTCCCCACCTTGCTGGGGTTTCCTATCAAGAAGTTATTTCAGGAACAAGAAGTCGATCCAGATGATGTGCAGAGGAGGATAAATTAGTTGATTCACACACAGTATATGAGGGAGAAGGTGTACAATCGATCACAACTCCACCGAGAAAGGATGAAGAAAACCTTTGATAAGCATTATAATCATGAGGAATTTTCGAAGGTGGACCTGGTGCTGAAATGGAACGTGAGGAACAAAGATAAAGGAAAGCACGTAAATTTTGATCATCTCTGGACGGGTCCATTCAGAATCAGTGTATATCATGAGAACAATGCTTATTTTCTAGAAGAGATTAATGGAAAATGTGTTGGTTGGGGTCCTATAAATGACAGGTTCCTCAAACATTATTTGGTGCAATAAAGGTCGTTTAAGTCACATGTCATTGTAAATAGTCATTTTATTTTGTTTTCAAGATAGGCGTTTTCGAGTCAGTGTGTCAGCATAAAATTGAAGCACGAAGCGAAGGCCCTGAGTTTATGTTGATTCTGTTACAAACTGTGTCAATAATTTTAGGTTGCATTTTATTTTTCGTGTTTCAGTGTCTGAAACGCGAATAAGACCCAATGGTCAGGAACCTAGTCTATTTTTTTTTCTACCTCAATAGAAGGATAGCATCCCTATTGGAGCCAGTTGTTAGCGCCCTCATTTTTATTTTTTAATAAGAGTCGGTCTTAGTCAAGTCATGGTCCACGTGTCAAAGCATGTGAGGTCAGTTACCGAACAACAAAGGGGTCAAATTCAGAAAGTGTTTGGTTGGCCCTTGGAGTTGAGAAGGGATGTTAGATTCAAAACATGTGTAAATGGTATGAGTTTGTTCCCAAAGGGTTGGGTCCTGTCAGAAATGAAGTCTTTACGTGCCGAGGGTTGAGGCAAGTTGTTAAATAGAAGTTGCATTGGTAAGTGCAATGACCATTTTCAACTCATTATGAAGGCTAAAATAATGAAAAATCATGGCTCTTATATCACATATGCTCTGCAGCCCTTATCATTTGTACTTCACATGCCCCAAAGTGTACTTGTCGTGCAGATGTGTTACGGTAAATCTCCAGTTCACTTCAAAACATCTAGTCTCCATGAATTCAGTGTTCCCTGGAACGATTCCACCTCCCTCCTGCTCTATTATAAATTCTGTTTTTTCTGCATGCATTATGTTCACTAGCAAAGCTCATGCATTATTTGTAGTCCTTCTCACAAGCCTAGGTTGATCAAGATTTTTTCCTTGGGCCCATGCCAAATCCATCGCACGTATGAAAAATACGCATTGCACCATGGCAACCTCCCAAAATATAAGGAAGGGCACGCGAAGTGGAAAAAGCGTTGGGCCTAAGCCCTAAAAATTGACATTGATCAATGAAGATCCGAAGGTCAGAGCGTCCTTTGAACAGTTTGGGTGCATGGACTTTTGGAGGAAAATCCAACGATTTAATATGAGGCTAGCTGAGTAGTTCACACACAGTTTCGATGGTTTCCAGTAGTTCACTATTCAGGTAACAGAAGAAACTTTGTCAACCATGACAGAGATCCCTCTGCATGGAGAAATGTGGTTCAAAGTCATGTCCTTGGACACATGATTCTATGAAGAATTCATCAAGTGAGACTATTTAGGTGAGAAGGTCGAGACGGGAATTCCGAGTATATATTTGCAGGAACCTTTTCAGAAACTCCTTGGAGTAGTTAGGAAATATTTCACTTGTGAGGGGAGGTTTGACAGAGTACATTCACATCACATTAGATTATTGATGCACTTCACGAGAAGGAGACCATTAAATCTACCCTTTTTCTTACACCAGAGCCTCTAAGATATGGCGGACAACTCCTGGGCTGAAGCTCATCAGCCGAAAAGGAAACTATCTAATATCTTGTTGATTAAATTGTAGGTAGTTGAGGAGTTAAAATGGTCGAGAAGCAAATATCCTCCCAAGGCTAACCTACATTCATCAAAAGAAAAACAAGAAACTATGAACAATCATTCTATATATGGATTAATGGGTTAGATGTCATAACAAAATGTAAATCATACATAGAGATAAAACACGTCATATGGGGGGACGAAAAAATTACTTCTTTATATTAATCTGATAATGTCACTTACAAAATGAGATCAGTGACTACTCCTTGAACCTGGTCCTAGGCTCCTCTTCACCAAGATCCAACTAATTCCATGTATCCTTCTTCTCTCACACTTCTCTCTAGAGAATAGGCATAGGTTTATGGATGAGGAAAAAGGTAAAGAATGGGGAATTCTGGCTCAAACTCACAATGTGGCTGCAAATTCTTGGGGTAGGGGGGGATTAGGAAATGGGTATATTTTCACTTCTTTCATGCTTCTCCTTGGAATGGTATCCCAACATCTTATTTTATATGCCAAAAATATAGTTATTCGATTGGGTGATGGGCTATCGGTGATCAATTGGTTAGGAAACTACCCAAAAGCATGTATTCCCTTGCAACTTCTTATTTTTTGCAAATTTTTTAGGTACATGGGGGTTGTAATGTTGCATCTAGAATACGTACGTGGGAAGTAATAGTGCAACTAGCATACATATGCTGTCAGTAGTGGTGCAAGGCACGTACATCTTCAAAAATTTGGTTTTTAAGAAGAGTTATTCAGTATTGGCTTGGTAAAAATAGTAAGTAAGATGCTCTACTGCTAGGTATGCATGTCTGGTGAAAATTAGGATTATAACAGATGCCCCCTAATGTGTGAGGTCAGAAGAGAATCTAATGGATAAAATGCATTACAAATCTTTACCAACGTATGAAGCGAGTGAGCCCGAGACTAGAGTTTAGGAGTTTCCATCTGCAAAATAACAATTGTCTCACTGAGGTGAGCATACCCATGCTCAGAATGAAATAAATCATGAATTCCAATCAAATACACTTCATATCCATTTCATATAACTATATAAAGTGTAGCCGCGAATAGTACACAACGAATCTACATCTCAAAATCAAAAGATATACATGACTAGTATCCATCTTCAAGAAGCTAACGACACCTGGTGGCTAGAGATGAGGTCTTCAGAGCTCAAGCAACAACTTCAAATATTCTAAACTCAAGTAGGAGTGTAATTTGAGTGTACATCTTCACTACCCAGAGGTCTTCGATGACTTGTCGGGGAACAGACAAGAGGATCTTGGTGATCAGGTAGGGAACTTCATTGATTTTGAACAAAGACTTTGATTGGAATTTCAAGATGGTCGGGCATGAGGACAAGAGACAAACTGCAAAAGGGTCAAATCAAGTTGGGTAAAAATTCCCTTAGACAATAGCACGGTGAAATATGAGACTCAGGCCGCACGACATTAACATAAGTTCATAATGCAAGAGGTAACACAAACTCTCCATATGTTTGGAAGAATAACCAAACAGAGGAGGACACAGCTCTATGTTATGAGAACAACTCCCTAAGGCCATATTAAATCCCATAGCTTGACGAACAAATGGATGGATGTGCTTTGTCCAAGGGTGACTCATTATGCTGCCATAAAAAGAAAATACTTTTCCCATCTTCTTTTTGGGGTATATTTGATTTTTTTTGTCCTTTTTCAATATTTTAAAATCTTGAAAAAGAATAAAGGAATGCTACGTTACAAAGGAGGAACGAGTGTCGCAAACATACTATTTCCAAGCACGAGGAACACACTGATGCTCAGAGCAAGGAAACATGTGAAAGAAAAGAACACTCAGAAGAATTCTTCCATGGGTCAAGGTGTCAAGATGCAGAGGCCAAGTGCTACAAGGCTTGCATATAAGGCATGCTTCAAAGGTTTAGTTGAGATCCACATGAAGTCAGCATTAGGCCAAGGACGTAGAAATGAAAATTTGATTAATAGGACACAATGATAACGTCCTTCAATGTAATTTTAAATGAGCCTAGAGAAGGTAAGCTCGGTGGTTTTTCATTTTTAGAGAGTCTTAAAAAGTGCAAAAGAAGACTCCACTAGGGTACCTTTTTCGAATATAGTCTAGTCGGTTCGAAAAAGGGATAAATTAGAATAAAAAAGATGTCTATTCAAAACCATTTTAACAAGTGTGATAAATACAATATCACTCAGAAATCTTTTCAATTTTAAGGAGTTTGAAAAGAGATTAACTATGGACTCGCTGCTTTTTTCTAAATTTAATGTCCTTAGCCCGAAAAAGGTTAAATTTTCTAAGGAGAACTCTCTCGACGATGAATCTCCCAAGGTGTAACTTTTTCCTCCTTAATCTATAGGATGGAAAAAGGGGTAAACTCATGCCAGTAGATGTTTTTCTGAACCAATTAACGAGTGTGAAAGAACAAGGTCACTCGACGATCTTTTCAATTTTAAGGAGTTTGAAAAGAGCTTAACTATGGACTCTGTAATGGATGTTCTTCTGGACCGGTTTAACGAGTGTGAAGAAATAATCTCACTCGGTGATCTTTTCACTTTTAGGGAGTCTGAAAAGAGATAAACTATGGACTCTGTGGGGGTTCCTTTTTTGTAAATTTAGTCCCTCAGGCACGAAAAAAGGTTAAACTTGTACTTGAGAATACTCTTCTAGCGAACCAAAGTTCCTAGAGTATACCTTTTTTCGTACAATTGACCATCTGGATCGAAAAAGGGGTAAAATACAGTCGGACAAACTTGCCTTCAAATTTTATTTTGGCAAGCGTGAAGGGAAACAAGATTTATCGACAATCTTTCCATGTTTAGAGGGTCTGAAAAGGGCTTAAAAGAAGACCTGTTTTTTTTGGGGGGGGTATCGAGGGTGAGTCCAAGAGTGATAATACATCAGACATGTGAAGGCTCAAACTCGTAATCAAAACAAGACTAAAAGGACTCCCGAGCCTATAGTCATTACCAACGGCATGGACACCAAAATGAAACCATGATCTACCTAGGCCATCCATGTGAGGGTAGGCTCTACCACTAAATTACAACACTTCTAGAGCGGCAATGATGGTTCTGTGTCACAATTCGGTGGGGTCGATCCTATGGTAAAGAAAAAAGGACAACGAGTTGCAACAAGTGGAGGTGGAATCCTAACTTAAATGCACAAAGTTGGAAAAAAATACATTTCATCAAACGACCATAAAAGTGCCCCAATTCCCAAAAATTTCTTTGAACAAAAAGTAAAGTGTATCATAACATCCAATGAGAAACTCAAGAACCAAGTTACATGATTTTCAAGCCAGAAAAAATGACAACAGGGGTCAAAAAATGACAAAAAGGGACAAAAAAGTCTATAAATAGAAGCTGGTAGCTCATTATCACCATTGCAAATTGAGAATTGACCAAAAAGCAAAAAACACCCCTTTGTGAAAGAAGTTGATTTTGGGAGCTTCAGTGGACGAAACAAACTTCCTCTTGGACCAAGTAAGTACAATCTTGTCCCTCTTGCATTCCCAATTTTCCTTTTTTAATTTCTTTTTGTTTTTTGGAGGGGTGCATACCTTTAAAAAGGTTGGCCCTATGTGTACGTGGGTTGTCCAAGCATAGCTCACGTATGCACGTGGGCTATGAAAATTATGCCTACGTACATACGTGATTGTCCTCAATACAACCCGTGTACATCCTCCAACATATCAAAAAAATTTAAAAATGCATCATTTAACTCTCCTTTGAACTTGTCATTTTGTAGGATGTATGTCCATTGGAGAGAGAGAGAGCATGAGGACATTGATTCAATGGTCGAGGAAGACCCCACTATTGTCACATTAAAACAATGCATGTTGTGGAAATTCTTTCAATGTCCACTCATGAGGGAACAACCCAGGTTGTTGAATGCCTTGGTGGATTACTGGCACCCAGATGCAGAGGCTTTTATGCTCCAGGCACAGTTATTGACTCCAACGAATGAAGATATTTATTTTCTGAATGGCCTCTCGAGGAGAGGGGAACCAATCAACCTTCGTGATTTTCCCTTTGGGCCTCACAACATTTTCGAGTTGATCGAACAACACTGTGAGGACGGAACAGATAAATTGGGTTCCTAGGAACCAATCCACAAAATCACCAGAATATCACCAAAAGTGATAGTTTTACTCATTGAGCGGATCACTAGATCCGCATATTTACATTAGGCCTCCTGGTCGCATATGCATTACACAGTACAATTCTTAAATGCATGAGTGTTCGATTGGAGTACAACCATGATAGAGTGCATGAAGAGACAACTCACAGAGTGTCATGGGCAGAAAAAAAAGAACATTGGGTTCGAGACTGTTCTTTGCTCTTTCTTCTTCAAGAGGGTACCCATTCTTAGTCCCCGAGAGACAATACGGAGGCACATGGCCTCCTTCCCAGCAGTGTGTAGGAGGGCAGTATTGTTGCCACGACAGGGGGGAGGGAGGACCATTGAGCCCTTCGATGATACATTTTTTGACTGGTGGTCTCAGTAGATTCTAGTTATAGAAGACTACCCTATGCCAGGATCAACTTCTCTAGAGATCCTGACATGCCCGTACCTCCCGGAGCAGAGCAAGGAGAATTAGGCATGTTTTTCTTTAAAAAAAAATAAAAATTATTTCTTTTATAAATATAATTTTTATGTGTACCAGAGCACCTGAAAACTATGTATCTGTTATGTACAGATGTGGGACCAGTGAATCTAGCTGATTTTGCACGGAGCAGGTGTCATCCGTGACCAGAGACAGCAGCAGAAGCTATCAAACCAATAGCCGTAGCAAGTGTACCTCCAGTCGAAGAGGCTAAGAGAGTTTTGAGATGAGTGGAGCAGAACATGTCTTCATTCACTCGTACTGTGCCTATGGATGAGATCAAGGATCTCCTGCCATATACGCAGCCTCATGTTGTTGGGGTGCCACATACCTGGGTCTAGCTATTTCGGCATTTGGAAAACATTGTAGTCCACTATGGCAGGGTTAACAGGCCTCATGCTTATCTTAGGGTGGACTATTTATGTGTCGAGGGAACTCTTTGTATATTTTTGAGGGCATAAGCCCCACGGTATATACCAAACTCATTATTTATTGAGGCACTTGCGCCCACCCATGTACTCTGATACTTTCAATATATATATATATATATATATATATATACATCTTTTTATGTCTTATGGGTTACATTTATTTACAAATGTATTTACATGTATATGTGTGTGCCTTTTCTTTACATGTGTTCAATATGTCAATCTAATACTTGATTAGCTAGAGTATTTGTCATTTGATTCAATCTCCTAGGAACATGGATATATGTAATGTAATCAAAACAACGTTCTAAGAGACGTACCCTAAGGAATTGTCGATGTAGAGTAGGATCATAAACGCGATAAACCCCATTTAACTGGGACACAACCAATTGTGCATCTAGGTAGACCCGGAGGTAAGAGATACCATGCGACAAGGCGTCACAAAGTAACTCTATTACTGCACTGTATTCAGCGACATTGTTTTTGGCATCACCTAAACAGATACCTACGGAAGATAACAACTAGACTTGAGGTGTGAAAATCACCTAAGCTGCAGAAGCAAGCCTCTAAGTGTTTCGGCTAGCACTGTTTGCAAATCCAATGAACACATATGATTCACTTGACATCTACCACATTGAAAAGATGACATCAAAACGACACGTCCATAAAACTAAAAAGACAAAAACTAAAAAAAATGTATAAGAACTATACATATGTACAAGAAGTCACCCAAGGCGACCCACCTGTGAGTAATACTTCTTGAGGTAGAGCCCATTTCTAGGCTCCACTAAAGCTTTCCCTTCAAAGTCAACCAAATGATAAGCACCCTTCTTTAAAACTTCCTTCACGATGAACTGTCTGAACCACATGGGTTTGAACTTGCCTGCCCCCAGGGGATCCTTATCTTGTTCAAGGACCAGGACAAGGTCACCTTCAAAGAAAATCCAAGGACGAATGGACTGATCATACTGACACTTGACTCTTTTCGTTTGAGCCTCATTAGCCAAGGCTACATCATGTCATTTCTCATTGAGATGCTCGAGATATAATAAGTGTTCCTCAAGCGGTGAAGTGTCTAGAAATAATTGTACTTCCAACTTAAGAGATGGGATTTGGTATTCTATAAGAAAGACTGCTTCCAACCCGTAAACAATTTGAAAAGGTGAGAAACTAGTGGCAGTCTTTACAAACGTTCGGTAGGCCCACAATGTCGATTATAACATCAAATGCCAATTTGAATTGGTCGAATTGATCGTTCATTGTAGAATGGTCTTGAGCGATTTATTCACATATTCCACCTGACCATTCTCTTGTGGGTAATAATGTGATGAGTGTTCTTTCCTAAACACTATATTTGATGATAATTCAGACATCATTTTGTTCTGAAAGTTACTGCCATGGTTAGTGACAATCTCCTTCGGGACGTCGAACCTTGCTATTATCTGATTAAACAAGAAGAGAGTTGTTGTCTCTCCATCATCTTTGAACATTGACATAGCTTTGACCCACTTGGTAAAGTATTCTACTGCTATGATGATATAACGATAAACCCTATCTTAGGGGGGGTGGCATGCAGTATAATCAATTCCCCACTTGGTGAAGGGGCCAACTGTGATGACGGGAAACATGGGAGTAGGATGTGCCCTCATATTCCATGATATGATCTGACACAAGTGGCACTTCTTGACCGATTCAACGCAATCTTTGATTAACATCAGCCAATAGTACTCGGCCTGTAGAATCTTTTGGGTTGTTGCCAACCCAGACAAATGACCACCACATGCTCCAGTGTGGCATTCGTTAAGCATGAGTTCTACTTCTTCATGGGTGAGACATCGACGAAGGATGCAATCTATACCTCAACGATACAAAGTGTCTTTGAGAATAAGATAGTTTTTTGCCTAATGTCATATATGTCGACAGTCGTCACGAGAAGCAGAAGAGAGAAACTTCAAATTCTAGAGATAGACTAGTATATCTCCATACTAGGGATCCAAAGATGCGATCAAAAACATATATCCTTTAATAGACAACTCTTCGGGTATAACATCACTTGACTCGACCGGAAGTTCTGAGATGAGTTTTGCAAAGACCAACAACTTTTTGGATTTCGCCGAAACAAAATCCAAGTCAAATTCCTAGAGGATAACTATCCATATGTTGATATTTCTGTCGATTATGCATCGTGTCAACACATATTGGAATGGATTTATAACGGAAATGTTGGTGGTCTTGCGAAACATGATATAGTGACGGAACCATTGGATAGCATGAATTGTTGCCAACACAAGTTTCTCAACATGGGAGTAGTTGAGTTCTGGTCCAACCAGGCCTCAGCTAAGGTAATAAATCACATGCTCTTCAAGTAAATCATCCTCTTGAAACAAGACCATGTCGATGGTCGACTCTGCAGTGGCCAAATACAATAAGAAATATTTATTATAATTGGGTGGCTGAAGCAAGGGGAAGACATGAGGGCACATTTCAACGCTTCGAAAGAGTGTTGAGTGGCTTCTTCCCAATGGAAAGGACCATCCTTATTTAGTAAACGCATGAACCCTTTTGTGATCTCGGTATAGTTTGTGATAAAACACCATAAAAAATTTGATTTTCCCTGTAAACTCTGAAGTTGAGGGATTGTGCACGGGGGAGGAAACTGAATTATCGCCTCAACCTTTAAAGGATTGACCATGATCCCTATTGTCGAAACTATGAAACCTAAAAGATGACCTGACGTCATGCAAAAACTACATTTTTTTGGATTCAAGAGAATCTGATAGTAGCGACATTGCTCAAAGATAAGTCGGAGGTGTGTGGGATGATCATCTCTCTTGGGAGATCATGATGCTAAATCATCCAGGTAAGCCTCAACTAGGTGTTTGAGATCATGGAAAGCAAAGGACATGGCCCACTGAAAAGTGGCTCCAACATTCTTTAGGCCAAAAGGCATTTTGCGATAAGCAAATGTAACCCAGAGACAGATAAACATTGTTTTATTATGGTTCTCGGGTTTGATCTGTATATGATTGTATCTCGAGAAACCATCCATGAAAGAAATGACCTCGCAGCTTGCGCATTCATCGACAATATAGTCAATAAATGGAGTGGGGAAATTATCCTTTGGACATGCCTTGTTCAAATCATGAAAGTCTATACATACGTGAATTGTACCCTATTTTTTGTTGACTGGAATGAGGTTTGACACCCATTGAGTCAATTGGATAGGGTAGATGAAACCATCTTTGAGTAGTTTCTCTACTTCATCCTTAATATCTACTGCATTTTGAAGATTAACTGGACAAAGCTTCTTCCAGACCGGTTTGGTGTCAGGGTAAGTCGTGATTTCATGTTCAATGATTCTTGGATCAATGTCTGGCATTTTCTTGTAAGACCATGCAAAAATGTCGTGGAAATCCTTAAATAAATCTATATAGATTTGAATCTCCTTAGGGGAACAGTCTGCTCCAATGAACACATTCTTCACAATGCAAGGGGTTCTTGAGATATCAATAGGTATCGTTTTGGTGATGGTTTTCATAATACCCTTGGAATAAAATGTGTGCGTAGTCAGAGGATTATTAAGACAAGACCTATCTCCAGTCATAGTCAACACAAATTCTCATGCCTCTATTCTTCCTAACTCTGGGAGGAAGTATGATCTGTGATGGAGATCATCCCAGGGTCTGTCCAGACCAGTCAACACCTCTAAAATCACCTCGTTAGAGGGTAAGACCAAGTCTAAGGAATCGGTAGTGGCAAGGGAACCTTGAGCCCAGAAAGGCTCGATAACTGGATCTAACTCTGGTGCAGGAGTTGGATTGAGGTCAGCTGAAGCTTGTTGGACTATAGAGTATGCAACTTCTGTTGCAGACAAGTACATGTACATGCCATGCTGCCTTGTCCCTTCCATCATGGTTGATGGGGAAGGAATAATCCCCAGATCATTAAAGTAAGTCATACAGAACGATGACACTGAAAGTATTTCAGTCTTAGGCTGGTTGGGGACAGTCGATATCATTTTGACATCGTTGGAAGGAGGTGGGTAATTGAAAGTACCCATGAGAGGTGGGAAAAAACCAACCCCCACGTTGACAACGCCAGGCTATGGGTTATCAATCATCAGGACCATGGATTCCCTCAATGAAGGGTCAGGTCGAGAGAAAGACAATTGATCAATGGTCACGATTTGGCCCTCATGTGGAAACAACAAGACCTGAAAAATTGTAGCAACCACTGCATGCATGGCATATGTCCAACTCTTTCCTAATAGGAGGTTGTAGTCGAGAGGCGCATCGACCACTTCAACTTTGATGCACACAATATTCCCTCCTAACTGCACGGGGAAAGAAGGAATGATTCCATGTGGTCTGAAAGAATGAACATCAAAATCCTTGAGAAGAGTAGGTGAAGGAGACAGAATGGGTTTTCCAATGTCCTTCCAACACGCCAATGAAATCACGCATGTTGAGCTACCTCATCAACCACCGTGTGGAAAATACTTCGGGTAGACGATTTCTTGGGGTGAGCCACTACTATCTGAAATTTGACGTGGTATGGGAGACAAGGTTTCAATTCGGTTGTATCAAGTGTGATAGTTCCTAGATTACATGTCTCGGTGGATCCTAAGGCGGCTAACAGAGCCTTTCTCTATGAAGGGAAGCTTTGAAGGACCTCCAAATCAGACATCACGCAAGAGGTTTGTGAAAAATCCTCCACCACAGTGTAGTTATGGGTGGCCCTTGCATTTGGATTATGTGAAGATTTCTTGAATGCCCCTTTCGGGATGCATTTCATTATTTCAACCATCATTCTCTCGATCTAGAGAGGAACATACGGGTTTTTGGATTATTTTCCCTTTTCTACAATACTTGGTGTTCTGTAATAATGTGCCCTAGTAGCTATGTGAAATTCACCTTTCAACATATATATGTTCGAGGTCGAGGGATTGCAAGATGATGAAGGGGGTCCCTAACTACCCCCATCCGTGTTCCTAGAGGCTTGACTTAAATTTTTCCCATGAGGAAATGGGTCTGTTAACACTACAGGTTATTGTTGCGCCAATAACTTTTGGGCCTCCACGAGTCAAGGGCACAGGTGAGTCAGGTGGTCTTCCACATAGATATTGCATGGATACTTTGACTTCTTTCTCTCTGTGTTTCCCCCGCCAACGTTATTGGTGGGTTTCTTATCCCCCTTACCCTTCTTTCATTGATTTTTCTTCCCTTTGTCCTACTGGTTGGTCTTTGGGTTTGGCGATTTCACATTGTGTACATCTGACGTTCAAGCAAGGGGAGCAGCCAAAATAAGAGTTTGGCTGGCCACTATCTAGTGTATTGAAAATTGTTGCAATTTGTTTGACATCATATTAGTGGGTTTTTATTGTGTTGAACCAACAATGTCATTGACATGTGGTCCAGACTTATGTCTGGTCTTATCAAGAATAGACCGTGGCACATCTGACAAAAATTCGTAAATAAAAACAGACTAAGAGTAAATCATCTCTAGTTGTTGAGCTCTCATTATTGCTTCTTCCTCCAAAAATACCCCCGACATTGCTACATCCTTGGATAGTTGGGGTACCAAATACTTAAGGAACCATTACAGCAGGAATGTTGGTGGAACTAGTACTTTAATCAAACTCTTCTAGCGCTGCCATTCTCAGATGTGATCAGAGATATGGTCTACCTTTGGCTACTCAAATTTGGCCAACAATTCTGTGTCGGCATCATATCTCACAAGTAATTGATAATGGTTTAAGAAAACCATTGCCAATTTTCCAAAAGTAGAGTATCTTGAGCGGTCGAGCTCGATGTACCAATTCGTGGCACTCTCGATAAGAGTGCGTTGAAGCAGACACAACTAAACGGATTCATCCCTCAAAGAATTGGATGAGCACCATAGATGAAATGTGGTCACATGATCGCCTATATCTTTTTTAGGCTTGCCTTCAAATTTTGGAATGTCCGAGGCAAACTTGGTCAACATGGTAGGACAACATGGATTGTGACAGATTGGGTCATTCAATAATCTTGACAAGTCTGGAAAATGCAAAGTTGTTAGAAATGGTAGCTTAGGTTGTTGAGTATGTATAGGAGGATAGGAGCCTAGGTTTTGGCTGGCACCAGGTTTCCAGGAAATGTTAGGCTTTTGGCCTAGGTTCTGGTAAAAACCATGGCCTAGGTCGACATTCATATGCTTCTCTTGTTGAGATGTCATTGCCTGACTCCTGTAGTAGGATGTTGAGGGATGAGAAGGGATTGACCATGGTCCTGAACCTTGCCCAGGGTTCCATTGACCATGGAAGGGATTGCCCCTGGTCAACATCCTTGATGAGGGAATTGATCCCTACCACGGATTCTAAGGTCCTTGAGAAGTGTGTGCCCCCTGTGCAGGAATAGTAACCTGCGTAGGATTTTGTGATCCAAAACCAGGGTTTCCCTTGGCCGAGGTGGAAGATGATGAGAATGCATTGTTACCAAATGCAGTGAACAAAGAGAACACAAAATAACCCACTGGTGTGGTACTAGAAGAAGGTCCTTGACTACCTGCTCTGGACAAGTTGTAGTTCATGGTCGGATAGATGGGTTGTTGAGGAGCATTGCCAAGCGAGGGGGATGACAGAGGTATATGACCCTTGCCACAAGGGAAATAATTATAAGGGGTTGAGGTGCCCCCCATGGACCCTTGCAGAGGAGCATTTGAGCTCCCTGCCCCCAGACCTAAAGTCTATAAGGTGGAGTAGGAGAGGACCGAGTTCGTGTCAAAGTTGGGAATCCCGTATGAAAATAGAGGGCCCTTCGCACTCTGCGTAAACAATGCAATGATCGGCGCCATGGATGGAATCAAACCACTTCCTGAGGTAGAGGTGGTCGAGACCATAGTGGCCCGGACTTGTGAAGGTGAGTTAGGAGGTGGAATGCCCCCGGTTGTGGTAGTCGTAGAGGGAGTATGATGACTCCCTGACGAAGTAGCATCATTTGCTTCCATTGTTGCTTGTAGGATTATCTGACACTCCTAATGTGTTACCCTTGGAGGGGAAATCTATATCAGAAGTGGCACCGACAAGTCAGTGATCGAAGAGTTATACGGATGGAGATATTCCACTCCAAGGTAAAAAATAGTTGGTCCCTCCAGAAATGAATGTTCTCCTCTTAGATATGGCTCAGGTATATCTTCTTGTGGCCCAATCACCTCAAATGATCCTTCTTGGTCAAGTCTTCACCTTCACGGTGGCAGTAGTGGCTTTAAGTTAATTGGTGACAGGCCCAAAAGACTTCGCGACCAGTGGAGCTCTTGATCTTCCACTATGTGAGAGGATCAATGACACACTAAGTCTTTCTATTGTTGAAGACTAAAACACGCACTAGAAAATTTCCTATGAGATGTAGCAAGCAAACCACTATTACTAGTTGGAAGAGCAGTTACAATAGCCAACACTAGAGAAACTTACTGGTGCAAGTGAAACTTGAACATGGAAGCACCCTCTGGGTATACTCTGTAAAGCATGGTCTGATGTTCACCCTAGGTACCGTGATATACCCTCACAATCACCTATGTAAGTCCCTAAAATCAAAGGCAACTAGGTTTCCATCTCGTGAACAACTACCAGGCGGGTACAGTTGATAGTCGGGTGGACCGCAATGAGTAGGGTATCAAGCCCGAAACCTATCGAGGGTATCGAAAGCAAGTGTTCCGGAAGATGACTGAGGACCTCAAATGGATTCAAGATCCATGAAGCTCTGTGGAAAATGTGATCAACGTAATCCCAAGATAAGTCCTCTATATGTGTTCCTTCACTACAATTGTTCTGGCTTTGGAGGGGTTATCTCCACTACCTTTCTGCACACGACCTTGTGTTTAGCCCCCGTGTTAGAGGGGGGTCCTAGATATTTTCCATGTTACTGGACTTTTTCACTCCCTAACACAGAATCCTATGTTTTTTTTATAGGCTTGAAGAGTTTCCTCTCCAACCTAAATCAAGGCTCTAGCCTAATCTAGTTAATGGACCCTACAAACACAAAGTTTGATTAATTTTAATTAAGAATTAATTTTAAGTGGTTTATCTTAATTCAAAGGAATGGAAATGAAACTGATGGTGCTTGTTAAGAGATGAAAGAGAAGAACAAATGTTGGAAACAAAATTACTTATTTTTCTCAACAAACAAAGATTTGCAAATTGAACACTCTTTAACTAACTTTTCTAAATAACTTGTCTTTCTAAGATATTTTACAAGAAAAAACTCAAAACAGAATTTCGCTCGACTACGAGCTACTTAAAGTCCTAAGTATTCAATAAAGAACTTAAGAAATAACTGTTCTTCCTAAAAAAACAACTGACCTAACTACTTAACCAAACAAGAAACTGAAAACTTTTTTTAATATGCTCCAAAATAAGAAACTTGAAAATGAATTATTTTCTTGTCTTCTAAATCAAGTAAAAAAGGGGAAAGTGAAGACAATACAAGACCAAAAACCAACATCTGGTCTACTGCGGCTCATGGAGAGTTACTGACAATACTAAACAGTTTAATCATAAAAAACTCACAAAACTTGTCTCAAAACCTAATCAAGAAAACAAAAAATCTTGATAAAGAAAAGGATAACTACTATCAGACCTAGGCCAAGGACTGTACGAAACAGAGACCAGGGATAAATCAAGAAAACCCCTGAGAAAAATGACTTCGCAGGGAAGAGGATGACTGCCTCTCCTTCAAAAATATTTTCCTGACATAGGCACACAATTGATACTTCAGCAGCCTGCGTATGTACGTGGGTTGTCCAAATATAGGGCATGTATGTATGCGTGCATACCCACTGCAGGCCGCATACACCTCTGTGACTTCTCTAAAAAGAAAAAATTAATAGTCAAGCATAGGCAGGGAGTACTGGTATGGAATACCAGAATCCCTTAAAGACACAAAAACTTACTGAAACTCAAAAAATAGTAAATAAACCAATTAAAAATATCCAAAAAATAGAAATCCCCTAAAAACCCTAGAGGCTCCCTAGTATGGTCGCTAATTCTTGCTATAGTGGGAAAAATCCCATATGGACTACACTAGGGTTCTAAAGTGAAAGTAGAGCTAACCATCTAAAGTCTCCTACTTTTAACCACTATCCCGACAACACCCCACATTCATATATAAAGTAGAAAGTATAGGGATCTAGTAGTATGACCTTGAACTCTATGTTTGGTGTCGATCCCAATGCATTTGGTCGCTTCTCGACTGCAAATCTCCTCCCAAAGCTGACCTGCAATCACCAAAAGAAAAAAAAGAAATTGCAAGCAAGCATTCTATATATGGATTAATGGGTTAGATGTCATAACAAAATGTAAATCATACATAGAGATAAAACATGTCATATGGTGGGACGACAAAAGTACTTCTTTATATTAATATCATAATGTCACTTACAAAACGAGATCGACGACTGCTCCTCGAACGCAGTCCTGGGCTCCTCTTCACCAAGATCCAACAACTTCCACCTATCCTTCTTCTCTCACACTTATCTATAGAGAATAGGCATAGGTTTATGGATGAGGAAAAAGGGAAAGAATGGGGAATGTTGGGTCAAACTCATAATGTGGCTACAAATTCTTGGGGCAAGGGGGGATTAGGAAATGGGTAGAGTTTCACTGCTTTCATGCTTCTCCTTGGAATAGGACCCCAACACCTTATTTTATATGCCAAAAATATATTTATTCGGTTGGGTGGCGGGCTATGGGAGGTCAATTGGTTAGGAAACTACCCAAAATCCTGTATTCCCTTGCAACTTTTTATTTTTTACAACTTTTGTGGGTATACGCGGGCTGTAATGGTGCATCTAGCATACGTACATGGGAAGTAATGGTGCATCTAGCATACATACATGGTCAGTAGTGTTGCAGGGCACGTACATATTCAAAAATTTGTTTTTTATGAAGAGTTATTCAGTATTGGCTTGGAAAAAATAGTAAGTAAGATGGCCTGCTACTAGGTATGCATGTCTAGTGAAAATTAGGGTTATAACAAGTGGTCATTCCCAAGGATCCAAAGGGAGAATTCCCTCCACCCGTGGAAAGTATAATATCACAATGCGTGGAGGCTGGAGCGGGAAAGGATGCATAGGAAGGAAGGAAATTGGAAGCCCTGACCCCCCAATAGAAAATATCCCAAAGAAGGGGCTGGCCAAGGAAGAAGAAGGAGGCTAGGGAATCCCAAGTCCCGGGTGAACCACATGCAAATTCGGCTGCCGAAGAATTTCTCATGTGCGTCATTTAGCTGGAACCTATAGAAGGTACAAGTTGAGCAAGATGGAGCAGGATGGGGAGGACAGATGTCAAAGGCACAAATGTTCATGATCCATCTTAGCAGCTGAAAACAATGAAGCTCGTTATCGTTGAGCTTTGCCAGGAAAATAGGGAACTAAGACAACATTTAGAAACAAAGACCCTTGGAGTGTCAACATCACAAGGCCACGAAGGAAATGTAATGTGGCTCAAGAGACAGCTCAGGGAAGTGTAGGATACAATCATACAGTTGCACGAAACATAGAGGATGTCAGAATAAAGGAATGTGAAACACTTTAGGGAATGTGAAGCAGCCGGGGAGAAAGTCTGCGTGGCTCTTGCTAGTGCGCAGAAGAAGCATGATTAACTGAGTTCATTCTTGTATTCTAAAATGTGGCATGGATTTTAACAGTTGTGAAAAAGGTGTCACCTTTCAAACGATGTTGTCATTTTGGTAATGATCGCGACAGTCCGAAGTCACTCACCATGTACACACTCCAACAAATTAACACGTGACATAAATCAAGGCTGTTACATTATTTGGTGGGAGTCTGACAGAGCACTTGATCATTCAGATACCCTGTCAAAGGAAGACATCAACACATCACTCTCCTCATAACGATATCTCACTGATGACCGAACCACCATGGAAAGACGACCGGTTACGATGCGACTGAATACAGTTGGTTTCTATTACTGGAAAAGTGTCATATGAAGAGTCATATAACAAAGATAATTGTCAATTGCCTAATTTCTAGGAATAGTAGTTAGAGAGCAGGGTAGCCCAAGCGACGCCCTAGCCTATATATTTTTCCCTTTCGATGTAAGCCAGGGTGGTTGGAAAAAATAGTGTAAACAATGACTACTGAATATAGTTTTGAGCTCGATATAAATTTAATGAAAAAGTCCTGAATCTTTGATGAAAAGATTATAATTTTAGTAGTTGGATGTATTGTTTCCTTTCTTTGTGTTCATACTTCTTGTATTCTTTATTCATATCTATTTCTGTCTGAATCTAAATGTAATTTTGAACCTAGGATTCACTACACAGTGCCCTATATTTGCGCCATTTAGAAAAATGGTGTTTCCTCTAAGTTAACTCTGAATTCATCCTCAACGGTGCTCTGAGTTGCTTCATGTGTTTATCCCCTCTCCACACACAATGATTTTAAACTGAAAACTATTGCTTACTTAGCCTCTATCCTCTCAAGTTCAGTCACCAAGTCATTTGTTTCTATTGTTTTCTTGAATAAACTCCACAGCCCAAGGTCTTACTCTCTTTCACCAATAGAACCAAAAATTATTATTTAAAGGTGTTAAATCTAGCCGACAGCTTAAAGCCATATCCTGTACCGAGACAAAGTCTCCTAGAGAGCCCTCTCCAGGTCCAAAAGGCTAGTTTCGGGTCTCAAATTTGGTTTGTAGGTTGCCTCTGTCATTTGTTTCACAGTCGAACGAAGTTTATAGAGAGATACCAAATACAAAGGTAAGATTCCATTGAAATGTTTTAATTATGGTAAAATTGGTTATTTTTCATATAAGTGTTCTTATGCTGAAGTCAAACAGTGATGAAGAGAAATATCCCAAGAAAGAAAAGAAATATAAAAAGGGAAACTAGAAAAACAAAAAGAAATTCTTCAAGAAAAATCTATACTCAAGAGAAGATAGTTCCTCATCTAGTAAAGATGATGAAACTGACAATGATTTTGAAAAGGTACTATTTATGGCTAGGGAAAATCGAACAAGAAATTCTGATAGTTTTGAAGAAGGATAAGTAGATCTTAGAGAGAAATTAATTAGTTCCTTAGAACAACTAAGGAAAGAAAGAAAGAAAAACAAGTCACTCAAGAAATAACTAAAGTAAAAGGAAATCATAATATCAACTCAGAGGAAGTCAGCCAGTTAATTACAAAGTTGAAAGTATAGGTAGAAGAGTACAGAAGGATTGAAAAAATACTTAGAAGATAGCTAGCATAGAAAGAAAAGATGATTGAAAGGTTGGAAGCAAAAGCAATCACTTTAAGAATTTGTGTAGGCAGAGGTGGGGGAGGAGGTACAATGACCCCTCTAGAGGCAACCATTATGGAAGTACGAGGACTCCCTAATGAAGTAGCAACATTTTCCTCCATCACCGCTCGCCGAATAAACTGTCGCTCGGGAGAAGTCACCTCAGGGGGGACTATCTGGATTAGGTGTCGATAAGTCGGCGACTAGAGGATTTTCTAGCCTGAAAACTTCGGTCTCGAGGTTAGAAATCATGGATTCCTCTGGGAATGGAAATTTTTATCTCAAATATGGATCATGTATGATTTCTTGTGGCCCGGTCACTTCGAACGATCCTTCTTTATTTATCTTGCGCCTCAACGGTGGCGGAGGTGGTTCCAAAGTAACCGATGACAGGCCCTGAAGCCTACGCAACCGGCGGAGATGTTGATATTCCACCTTGTGAAATGATCAACTGACACAGTAAGGTTTGACTAGTGTGAAACATAGAGCACACATTAAAATTTCCTAAAGACAAATGAAGAAAACAACTAACTAGTGGGAAGGAAAGTTACGCTAATCGACACTAGAGAAACTTATCGATGCAAGTGCAAATAAAAAACAGAAGCACCCTCTGGGTATAAATTTCAAAGTGAGCTCCAACATCTGCCCTAGGTACCATGATATACCCCCACAGTCATCTGTGTAAGTCCATAAAAATAGGTAACTAACTTGCTAGCTCACAGTTAGTCATCAGGCGGGTACAGTCGACAGTCGGGTTGATCGTAATGAAAAAGATAATAAGTTTGAAGCCCTTCAAGGGTGTCTAAAGAAGTCATTTCAAAAGACAAATGAGGATATCAAATGGACTCAAGGTCCATGAGGATCCATAGGAAAATGTGATCATTATTATTCCCTATAAAGACCCTCAGTATACAATCCCCACTACACTTTGTCCATCTTTGGAGGGGTTATCTCCTCTACCTTTCCTTACGTGGCCTCATGTGTATCCCCTATGTTAGAGAGGGGTCTCGGATAACTCTTACGATGTTGGAATTTAGACACTCCCTATCTCATACTCCAATTTTTGTTTTAAATGGCCTTGAAGAGTTTCCTCTTCACACCTATTTCAAGGCCCTAAAAGCCTAAACTAGTCGGTGAACCCTACAAACAGAAAGTCTAGTAGATTTTAAGTTAAGCATTAATTTTATGGGCTTTATTTATGTAAAGGATGTGATTGTGAAACTAGTGGTGTTTGGAAGAGACGAAAATGAAGAAAAATTTTGAGCATTTATATGAAAAAGAAAACTAGATACTTCGAGTTTAAAGCAAAAGCTTGTGAAATCTTTGTAAAAATCAACTTTTCAAATTAATGTTTCAAGATATTATAACTAAAAGTTTCCTAAAATATATTTTCCATTTCACAATTTAAAACTACTTATACTTTCATAAAAACAAGAAATAACTTTGAAATTGAAACTCTTTTCTTTTGCAAACAAACAACTTACGCTACACTACCAAACTAAATGTAAAAATTCTTTTTGGTTTTTCGAAATGCTTAAAGAAGAAAAAACATAAGTAAACGATTATTTTTTTTTGTTTTTTCAAAGCATAAAACAAGATAAAGAGAGAAAAGAACCCAATATTGACTCAGACCCAAGGCCAACTGCGTAAACACAGGGACTTAAAAGAACCCAAAGGAGGATCTAAAACTTGAAATTTCACTCTAAACCTCTAGGGAAAACAAAAGAAAATCAAGGAACAAGTTGAAACTAAATCTTTAACCCAAGCTAAAAGCACTAACAAAGACTCTGTAAAGTCCAAGAAAGGCCTGAGAAACCCAAGGCTTCTGGCAAGAAAGAGAAAGAAATGTTTTTTTTTTAAAACCCTTTCAAGACATAGAGACACGGGTTTTTGCACCAGCAGCTTGCATATGTACGTGGGTTGTCTACTATGAAGACTGTGTATGTACATGGGTTGAGCCAAGGCAGAGCATGTACACCTCTAATATTTTTCAAAAAAATAAAAAAATACCTGGTAGATTGAGTGGGTAGGGAAAGTTGGTAGGCACCTTGAAGGTGACCAGAGACCCTAAAATGACTTAGTAGAATTGATAAAACTCAAAAGGAAATAAAGAAACCAATTAAAACCAAAAAACCTCCCTCTAAGACTCTAGAGAGACTCCCTAGTGGAGTCACCAATTCTTCTAGTGGGGAAAATCCCCCTATTACTATACTGGGTCAGAGTATAGGCAAAGCTTTGATCTCATTTAAAAGACAGTCCTATTTCTAAATGACCCCAAAAAATCTGACCTTAAAAGATAAGAGAAGGAAAGGAGGGTGTACCTTAGGTCCTTTCAGTCAATGTAGACCTCCTTCTCCTTTGTACTTTCTTGGATTGTTGGTCTCCTCCCAAATCTGACCTGCAAGAAATTTAGACAACAAAGATAAAATATATTCTATCTCTACTTATCAGTGTTAGGGTTTAGATACAAATGTGAATGCATTAATCAAATAAGAACAAAATCACAATATCTGGGACATAAACAAAATTCTTTTATTCAGATGTGAATATTACAAAAGTTACAACCTTCTCATTGGTAGACACTCTGCAAAACTGGTCTAGGCTCCTCTTATTGTTGGTCCAAGGGCATCATTCCTATAATATCTCTCACAATCAACTAATCTCCTAGGGAAGTAGGGAATGGATTGTATAGGGAGAAGGATGGAGGGGGAATCTTGAGGCCAAATCTCATAAATGGTTGCAAAGCTTGGGCTAAAAGGGGAAGGGATTTTGGCAAAGTATCTTTGTTCTAATTATTGATGTTGGAATGGGACTTCAAGACCTCCTTTTATATGACAAAAGAATAGTTATTCGGTTTGGGTATGGGATATAGTGGGTGAATTGGTTGGGAAACCATTGATAGCTCGTAAACTCCATCGAATTCCTTGCAATTTTTTTTTATTTTTTGCAACTTTTGGAGGTAAATGTGGGTTTTTTAGTATGCAACTATCGTATGTACCTGAGTTGTCTAGTATGAAAATAGCATATGTATGTGGGAAGTAGTGCAACAGGGCACGTACATGCTCCAAAAAATGGTTGTTTAAAGAGAGATCCTTAGCAGTAATTTGGAAAATTGTGCAAGTAGAAAGGCCAATGCCATGTATGCATAGGTAGGGAATTTTAGGGATATAGCAACAAGATAGCATCAAGACATTTGATAATATCATCAACAATCAAAGGCCATACTATGACAAGTATAGACTAGGATACAACCAAATGAAAATTGATAAAGGTTCAAGTTCCAGGATTAAAGCAACAGAAGAAAAGAGTTATGCAGAAGTTCTCAAAGGAAGGAATCATGGTCAACAGGAATCAGAAAGGAATGAATAAAAAAGACCTTATACATTCAAGCAGCAAGGAAGCTTCAATCATTGTGAAAGAAACAACCAAAGAGAAGATCTTGATCAACTAAAGAATAATTACAAAAGGACTACACTACAAAGAANATCATTCCTATAATATCTCTCACAATCAACTAATCTCCTAGGGAAGTAGGGAATGGATTGTATAGGGAGAAGGATGGAGGGGGAATCTTGAGGCCAAATCTCATAAATGGTTGCAAAGCTTGGGCTAAAAGGGGAAGGGATTTTGGCAAAGTATCTTTGTTCTAATTATTGATGTTGGAATGGGACTTCAAGACCTCCTTTTATATGACAAAAGAATAGTTATTCGGTTTGGGTATGGGATATAGTGGGTGAATTGGTTGGGAAACCATTGATAGCTCGTAAACTCCATCGAATTCCTTGCAATTTTTTTTTATTTTTTGCAACTTTTGGAGGTAAATGTGGGTTTTTTAGTATGCAACTATCGTATGTACCTGAGTTGTCTAGTATGAAAATAGCATATGTATGTGGGAAGTAGTGCAACAGGGCACGTACATGCTCCAAAAAATGGTTGTTTAAAGAGAGATCCTTAGCAGTAATTTGGAAAATTGTGCAAGTAGAAAGGCCAATGCCATGTATGCATAGGTAGGGAATTTTAGGGATATAGCAACAAGATAGCATCAAGACATTTGATAATATCATCAACAATCAAAGGCCATACTATGACAAGTATAGACTAGGATACAACCAAATGAAAATTGATAAAGGTTCAAGTTCCAGGATTAAAGCAACAGAAGAAAAGAGTTATGCAGAAGTTCTCAAAGGAAGGAATCATGGTCAACAGGAATCAGAAAGGAATGAATAAAAAAGACCTTATACATTCAAGCAGCAAGGAAGCTTCAATCATTGTGAAAGAAACAACCAAAGAGAAGATCTTGATCAACTAAAGAATAATTACAAAAGGACTACACTACAAAGAATATCATTCACTCCCAGTTATGTAAATTTATTTTATGGTCATTGTTTTTATTGTACTAACTTTGGGAATAAGGTTTCAAATTGTAGGGATTATGCAATATACCATATGAATAATAGTATGTGGAACATAAATATTTAGAAAGCAGTAATGGAACGACAAGATTATAGCTAGAACAATACCAAAATAACACTAGAAAGAGCACCTTTATTAGAGATAGAAATGTTCACTTTCCTCTTAGAGGGGGCAACCTCTAATGGAGAATATCTCTATTACAATAATCTCCAAGAAAAAATATCCAATACCTCCTACTCTTATTTATACTAATTCTACCTTCTAAGGAAACTTATAGAGGAAGATATTTCTAGAAGCAAAAACTTCTATTAGGTATTCTTACATTGACTTATTCTCCTTTATTTATTAGGCCTTATTAACTAATGTCGGCCTTTATTACATAGAAACCATATCCTACTAACTAATGACCCATGAATAGGGTTTAGGATAATATCCTAACATTCCCTCCCCCTTCAAAAGTAGCCTTGTCCTTGAGGATGAAGGTGCAGAAACTACTGGAGTATGGTTGTTGGTTCCCAAGTTGCATCCTCTAGTGAGGTGTCCTTCCACTTGATCAAAACTTCTTTCATAGTTCCACCATGCAATTGACGTCCATGGGAATTGAGGACTACTTCTGGTTGGATCCAAAGGGATCCTTCTTCATCTAATTTCGGAAGGATAGTTTGGACCCTACAATTCTGGCCGACCACTTTCTTCAAACAGGAAACATGGAACATCGGATGAATTTTGGAAGTAGCTGGAAGGGCCAATTTGTAGCCCGTTGAACCATATGATTTGGTAGGGCCAATAAAACTTGGGTTCTAGCTTGTGATATATCTGGCTTTGATAGATGTTTTTTTCTAAGGTTGGAGTATGAGAAAAACCTGCTCACCTTCTTGAAAAAATATTTTCAAATGATGTTGGTCTGCCTATTGCTTCATGCGATTTTGGGCCATGTGGAGGTTATCCTTTAGAGGCACTAGGGTGGTTGTTCTACGTTGTATCATTGTATCAATATATTACACCTTTGATGTTCCTGGAATATATGTAGTGATTGTAGGTGGGAATTAGCCATACACTACTTCATATGTGGTCATTTTAGTGGTCGTATGATAGGAATTATTGTACCACCATTCATCCAAGGGGAGCCATTGCACCCAATGGTGTTTTTTGTCAGAATCAAAACACCTCAAGTAGGTTTCCAAAAATTTGTTGACTACTTATTTATGGCCATCTGGCTAGGGGTGATAAGTTGCGATCATGTTCAATTGGGTGCTCTACAATTTAAATAGATCTTGCCAAAATGTGCTAGTGAAAGTTGGGTCGCGATCAGATACAATAGAGGTGGGCATGCCATGTAACTTGAAAATATGATCAAGGAAAACCTATGCTACGAGTGTCGGTGTGAAAGGGTGGAGTAAGGAACAAAAATGAGCATACTTGGAGAGGCGATCAACCACCACCATGACGACAAACTTGTTCCAAGCTTTAGGAAGGCCCACTATAAATTTCATGGAGATGTTTGTCCACATAGAAGTTGGAATGGGTAGGGGTTGTATACATCCTAGAGACTTGATAGTTTCACCTTTATTACATTGTCACACTTCATATTCGGTGAAAAAGTGAAGGATATCCTTCTTCATTCCTACCCAAAAAAAAGAACGACTTGCACAAGTATAGGTATTTTGGAAGCCCGAATGACCCACAATAGTTGATGAGTGCAACTCATTTAAGAGCCTCAGCTCGAGTGCTAATGAGGGAGATAGAACCAAGTGATCCTTATATCTGAGAATATTTACCTTCCAAGTGTATTCGATGGGAGGATTAGGGCATCTTGAAGGTGTTGAATTAACAGGGAGAGAGTCGGGTGATTTAGCCACTCTTGGTGTACTTCTTCAATCCAATCATGAACCAATAAGGATAAGGAAAAGAGGGATTCATCATCCTCATGTTTTTTAGACAATGCATCTGTTACTATATTGTATTTTCCCTTTTTATATATGATTTCATAATCATAACCCAACATTTTGGTCAGCCACTTGTTTTTTTTTCTAGAGAGGATAATAGCTTCTTCAAAAAATAATTCATACTATGATGATCGATTTTGATCTAAAAATGACACCCCAAAAGATATAGTTTCCATGTGTGCACCACATGGAGAATGGCCATCATTTCTTTTTCATATGTATATCTACTCAGATTGTGGCCACTCAACGCTTTGCTAGTAAAGGCCACGGGTCGACCATCTTGTGTGAGCACTGCACCTATACCAATGCCAGAAGCATTTGATTCCACCACAAAGGTTTTGTTGAAGTCAGGAGTGGCTAGGACAAGACAAGTGCACATGGACCTCTTTAAGTCTATGAAGGCTTGCCCAGTAGTAGGTTTCCAATGAAATGCATTCTTCTTAAGAAGGTCGATCAAGGGATTAGAAATTTTTCCATAATGGTGGACAAATTTCATGTAATAGCCAGTGAGACCGAGAAAACCCCTTAGGCACTTTAAATTTATGGGTCATGGCCACTCCTACATAGATTTTCTATTTTGGGGGTCCATTCTTACCCCTTCTTGACCCATAATGTGTCCCAAGTATTCCACTTCATTAGATCCAAAGGAACATTTGGTATTTTTGACAAACAATTGGTTGTGTTGCATCAAATGAAGGACTTTTTCCACATGCAGATGGTAGTTATCCCAAGTGTGGTTGTATATGAGGATGTCATCAAAGAAAACCAGGACAAACTTCCTAAGGTAAGGTTTCAATATTTTATTCATGAGACTTTGGAAGGTGGATGGGGTATTGCAAAGGCTAAAGGGCATGACCTAGAATTCTAATGGCCTTCATGAGTTCTGAAAGCATTCTTTACAATATCTGCCTCCTTCATCCGGATCTGGTGATAACTGGAGCATAGGTCTAATTTGGTGACGACACGGTCACCTTGGAGTTCATCCAACAGATCATCAATGACAGGAATGGAAAACTTATCTTTGATGGTTAGTTTATTTAAGTCACAAAAATCAGGACACATGTGCTAAGTACCTTATTTATTTAAGACCATCACCACATGAGAATAATAAGGGCTAGTACTAGGGAGAATTACTCCCGCCTCCAGTAATTATTGTACCATCTTTTCAATTTCATTTTTTTTGATAAAATGGATACATGTAGGGATGTACATTGGGGGGTTGACTACCTGGCAGGAGAGGCATGATATGATCATGCTCACCCCTGGAAAGAGGTAAGTCTATTGGAACTTCAAAGACCTTGGGGTACTTGTCCAAGATTAGTTGCAGGTTAGGAGGGACTATTGGAGAGGCTTGATCGGTGACCTGGATGGAAAACAATTGAGAAATCACACCATGGTGGCCTTTCTTTAACAATTTTTCCATCCTATGAGAACTGATGATTTCAGGAGAGATCGCTTGGAGAGCTCAGAGGGTATAGGTGTGAGCCTCTTGGGTGAATCTCATATATAACTCTTGATACTCCATTGTGAATGGTCCTAGAGTGTAAAGCCATTCCACACCTAAAACTATATCATATCCCCCCATGGAAATAGAGAATGTGTGAGTTTTCAGATGATAATCACCCATTTGGAGTTTGACATTCTCACAATGGCCCCCACACTTCATCATACCACCATTAGTGATGAGAATTTGAAAATTATAAATAGGGATGACAAAAAAATGGGTCTCCTCAGCAAGCATGCGATGAATAAAATTTTAGGTTCTACCACTATCAATCAACACCAAAACTGGTCTATGTTTGATGTATCCCTTGATCTTCAATGTCTATGGGGCCAAAATACCCGACAGGGAATGAAGATATATGACAGGTTCCTCTAGTGCCACCGAGGAGCGAAAACAATCTTCAACATGAAAACATGGTAGAGAATCCTTCGGTTCAAGAGCCTCATATGATACTATGTATTCATAGCAAGAGGAATTTGATGCATCAATCTAGAAGAACTTTTGTTCCCTGCATTTATGTCCCAACAAATACTTTTCATCACAGTAATATAAAATTCCTTTCTTGCGACTCTCTGCCATTTCTGTTGGAGATACCTTTTGGAACTTCAAGGTTTGTGTCAGAGCTAGGATAGCCTCGGGGCAACGATGGTTGGGGAATGTATCCTTCAAGGTTGGATCTTGAAGGATGTTATATGCATTCAGTGCTAATTGGCATGCCTACAACCAGGTAGTAGGATGATGTATTCCCGCATGAGCCCTGGTGGCTTCTCTTAAGCCACTAATAAAACATTCAAGATAAAATTCATCAAATAAGCCCTCAGTTTGGATAGCCAATTGTTTAAATTTCATGATGAAGTATTTGACATGTCTAATTTGGTGCAGCTTAGTGATCTTTCCCAAAAAATGTGATTCCCTATCAAAACAAGAAAAAAATGATTTAGTGAACATGTTCCAAATGGTCATTCTTGGATAACATTTCTTATGCCACTCCCATGAATGCCAGTGTTCTTGATCCAAGTACAAAACCCCTACATGGATTTTGTTCTCCTCATCCTGAATATCATGAAGGGAGAAGTATTGTTCCATTTGAGAAATCCATCCGGCAAGGTTGGAACCATCAAATTTATGCATGTCAACTTTGGGCACCTTATTCCGAGTGGAGAACCCCAAGGGGAGCGGAAAAAGTGAGTATACTCATAATGAGAAGAATTAAGGTCCTTGGTATTGGGCTCAACATTATTACTCTTGAGGATTTGCTCTAGAGCGTGGGATTTCTTGTCAAGGATAGTTTGTAAGGTGGTGGTCATAAAGGCCATTCGTTGTTCTAGGTTGGACACCTTGTCCTTTAATATTTCTTGGGACTGAGAGAGGGTGATAGGCATGGTGGAGGCTTAAGTATCATAGGAGGTATCAGGATGAAAATATGGTCCTAAAATTGATAGGTACCTGAGTGATCAGGAAAAAGAGAGGAATCCAATGGTATAGGTCTCAAATAAGGGCGTCCCAGAAAGGGTTGGGTCCACCTAAAAAAAGGACTTAAAAATGAAGGGTACCACTATAATCAGAATGAGGAGAGGAATCCAATGGACCTAGTCTCAAATAAAGGTGTATCCTGGCCCCAAAATTGTTTTTTTGTGGAGTTATACTCTGATATGAATAATATTGTAGTTATGAAATGGCCAAATTCTTAATAGGAAGAATTGTGTAGGAATTTCGCAACCAGAATGCAGGAGACATAGTTGCATGGAAATAGATCTTGTATGTTTTATTTATGGTTCCATCCCAAGGGTTAGGCTATTCAAGGTTTATATAGATAAGGGTTTTCCCTATGCTATAGCTCTCTGATATACGTGTGGGGTCCAACAGTAGTACTCAGCCGAATATCTCAGGGCACCAACTAAGGAGGGTAGACTGTGCCCTTAGTCGTAGTACTCGAATACTTGAGTACTAGAGAGAATCTTCCCAATTGTTATTCTTGGTGGAACTATAGTAGTGAGGTGACCGATTTGTTTATCTACAAAGGGCTTCAGGATATCTAGGTCGATCTGTATACAAGTGTTGTTTGATGTGCTACCACTCGAAGGGGTACCAACATGGGTTACGAGGGTGGCCAACAATGTGTGCTTAATTACCACTTGTAGTTCCTGTGTGTATGAGTCCTCAGTCACAGTTTTATGTGTGGAACAATAGATCTTTGTATCTTAAATACGTCGTAATATGTCTCTACCCTGGAAAAAAAAATTACCAAACAATTTCTTCCTGGGAAGGAGCTCTGATACCACTTGCAATATACCAAATGAATAATAGTATGCGGAACAAATAAATTTAACAAGCAGTAATGGAACGACAAGATTATAGCTAGAACAATACCAGAATAACACCAGAAAGAGCATCTTTATTATAGATAGCAATGTTGACTTGCCTCTTCGAGGGGGTAACATCCAGCAGAGCAGAGCTCTATTACAATAATATCCAAGAAAAAATATCCAATACCTCCTACTCTTATTTATACTAATTCTACATGTTAGCGATATTTCTTGTATAGGGGGATATAATGCAAAAGAAGGGGTAAAACCCCACTTGTCCAAAGTTTCGGGTGACAATGCGCCCGTGGTAAGCAGTGAGCAAGACCGGGCGGTCCAGATTTGTGCGCCCAGATCGACGGCGCATATTGGATTCCGGACCCCCCTTGCCTTCCGACCTTTAAGCAGGGGGGGGG
>SNQJ01S0035883.1:0-30086 GCA_010110895.2 Picea sitchensis | reverse complement strand
GCACGGCCCCGACCTTCTCAGTTGCCTTGTCTTTAACCCGCGTGGGCCCTCCTCCCATTATGTCGCCTTCCTTTCCACCTCTCCCTCGCTGCCGTGTGTCATCCATCCGCCTCCCCATCTTCGCCCAGGTGGCCCATCCTCCATCTCATTATCCACTCACCACCTGCCGCGTGCCCCGCTCCTGTTCCACATCATCCGCTCACCCGAAGGCGAATTCATTTCTCCCATCTTCCTCTCCTTCCACCTGACATCTTCCGCCATGAATCGTCCTCCGTCATTCACTCTTTCCACGTCCTTACAACCCGGCACCACCATTCCACCACCATTCTTGTTGTGTGCTCATCCTCCGCGCTAGCCTCCATGCCAATCTCTCAATCTATCCAGTTATTCCAGGTGGCAGCGCGAGAGAAGTCCTCCTTATCCTGAAATTTTGAGTTGGCTGGGCCGTTCCCAATCCCAAGAAGCAGTTATTGAAGCGGTTGAGGGTGGTTAGACATCGTCTCCTCCATTATGGGGACGTCCTACAATGAATTAAAGGCACGTCGATTCACCGATGTAACTGTCAGAAGATCAATCGCATATGCCATAAGTTGCATGATTATTCAAAGATTGCAGCCGCAGAGTGTCAGAAGCCATGCAGATGAAAATCCTTTAATGCAGTTTCTCGGTTCCGCTGCTGTTGTTGTTTTGAGTATATGTAGGCATTTTTTCCATTTTTGTATCTATCGATGGTAGAGCTAAGCTCTCGACTGTAAAGTTTTAGCGACATTCTGGTTTTCGGGTTATGCCTCTGTGTTTGAGACTTCTTGGTTTATGACAAACAGTTCTTCTTTTTACATCTTTGTTTCATCTCATGCCGGAGTGTTCACAATTGAATGATTCACGTGGATTGTTGCAGTTATGTTATGATAAAGGATTTATCGTGGCATTTTTGTACTCTCTAGTTTTCTGTGTTTGAACATAAAGAGACTTTGTGTTTGAATGCTTTCTCTTCCAGTCTGTTATGAACATGATGTTTATTGTAGACCTCTGCATCCTTCTTGCATAAGTCTTCCACCTTCTCACCTTTACTACGACTCACTGTTTGGAGTTTATCAAGACCTCACTTGTTCACGCATGCCTGGCCTAGTTTCTGAGTTGAGATTGTATTGTTCTGAGTTTCCTTCCATCTAATCACCCATTTAAAATAAAACGTGACATTAATCTAATGGGCGTCAGGCTATGCTCCTGCTAGAAATCCAGGGGTGACTTCCGTTGCCAACACTACCTTCTAAGGAAACTTCTAGAGGAAGATCTTTATAGAAGCGTAAGATTATGTTAGGTCTTATTACATTGAATTATTCTCATTTTTGTTTTAGGCCTTATTAACTAATTTCATCCTTTGTTACATAGAAATCATATCCTACTAACTAATGACCCACGAAGAGGGGTTAGGATCGGTTCCTAACAGCTTATGAAAGAAATGATCAGGCAAGAAATGCTTATGTGGCCCCACAAAATATTGAATCTTAAAAATGCCACAACTATGGACACATAGCTTGAAATTGTCAACATGAAGACAACAAGTACCATAGTGGAGTATGACATGGAACTGTAGTAAAAGCCATAGGAATATTGAGTTACATGAACACAATGGAATACTGGAATATAGGGGATTTCCTAATCAAGTGCTTTGAAAAGATGAATGAATGAAAATAAAAGATTGAGACAATGTCAATTACTACACTGCTCAATCAGAGTAGTATTGGTGATTGTATATTCTGTTGAGATAGGATTGTGACAAATAGGATGAATACTGGTGATTCACCATCTTGAATACTTTCTCGTGCACTATCATTTCAGAGTGTAGTCGGAGGGAAATTTTTTGATGCAAAACCGAGAACCCTTGAGTCTGTCAGATCAACACAGTAGTCGATATTTGGTAGCAATTTTTGGTCATCATGTTTTTTAGGCCGAATTTGGATGACCCTTCAAACCAAAACAATTTCCAGCAGCCACCAATGCTTATATCCACTCAAGCATTCAATTGTTGAATAAATTGTCATTGATTTCAAAGGTTAGTAAGTGATTAAATATAAATGTGACATTGGTATCACTTTAATAAATACAAAAGTGGAAAATTTAAGTGGAAATGTAGTTTACGCAAAAGTGGAAATGAAAGTGGACTGAATATAAATATGACTTTAATAAATAAAAAAAGTTGAAAAGTTAGGTGGAAGTAGAGTTTACATAAAAGAGGAGTAAATATGAAAGTCAAATAAAGAAAAAGGTAAAAGTTAAAGTGGATTTAAAGAAAAAGGGAAAACGTGAAAGAGCACATGGTATGTGCACGTGGTATTTGCAAACCATGGTGGTATTTAGCTATGGTAAGGTAAAAAGTGAATTGAATCATTATATTCAAAATCTATTGACCCGATTGAAAACGTGACTAAATGATTTAAAAGTCACAATGGTTCATGGACATTGTACTAATTAAAATAGTATGATTAATATCTTATATTGAAAAGGAACATACTTATAATGAAGAGATACATTCCTATATTGAAGAGGTGCAATTGTTCAGTTGTATATGACCATTGAAAGACTATATAAATAGAAATTCTTGTGGATAGAGGGAGTGTCTCTGTGCTTAAAATTTGAATATCAATAACGGAGTCATAGGCCAAGAAAGTAAATGAAGATATGCAACTGAATCCAAAGAAGATTATGAAGATTTGAAGATTGAAGTACTTATAATAAAAAGGGAGCTTGGGTGGTGCTAGGGTGGGTTGGAGCCTGAAAAGGAGATTGTAGCCTCCTTCCAATTGAATTTGGTAAACCAAGGTGTTGCAACATATTTTCAAATATAGTTGAAGAAACTAGGGAGTTGTTACTTCCCTTTAGTCGGTGCTGGTAAAATCTAGGGGGTTGTAGGCTCCTTCTAGTTGTTGATAGTAAAACAAGGAATTGGTATTTCCTTTGAGTTGGAGCTCATAAATTAAATGTAATCTTTATTGAAAATAAGAAGAACATTTGTGAAGTTAGGTTTTCCTTGTTTAAATTCTGTGTATTGTACCTTTTTGTTGATCATTTATTTTCATTTGATAAAATTAATATTTAAGTGGTTTTAAATTGTTGAAAAAGGATAATACTGATTCACCCACCCCTCTCAGTATTAAACAATATTCCAACACATTTATGATTCTGAAACTTCAATCTGAGGTACTTCTATGTTTATTTTCATACCTTTGAAAATAAACAGTGTGCAAAGTCCCAAAAAAGAAGTTATAGCAAAAATGTCAAGTTGACTTGTTTAAAACATATTTTAGGACCATTTAGGAACTCTGAATTCCACAAAGAATATATCCAAATTTATGTGAGGAAATGTATGAAAGTTTAACCACAGGTACTCTGAGATGTTTCTTCCATCTCCTCAAAATTTTAGGGTCGAAAACTTCTCATAACATTAGTTATAGCAAAAATGGAAAACCTTCCTAAATTTTGGCCTATTCTAGAGAGAGAACATGTACAACATGGCACACACTCAATATTTGATATTTGATTTTGAAACTTGCATACAATGCACAAAATAATTTCCTCTTTCCATTGCAATTTTTCTTAGATAATTTGGATCCTCTATGAAGAAGTTATGATTGCTTTCCCTAGAACACATGTTTGAGACTAGTTTCAGAACTAGTCAAAAACCTTATCTTCCACAGAGTGTATCTCCCAAAATACAACGAACCAGAAGCTGGAATTTTTACCACAGGTACCCTAATATGTGTTCTCAAAATCCTTCAATTTTATCTATATGAATCATTCTATAAATACATTATAGTGAAAATGGTAAGATGACTCTTAAATAACATACCTTCCTCTTAAATGGATGAATTCTCTTTATTGCAGACTCATCTTCCTCTTTGGTTGTAGATTCATAATGATCTTGCACTACTACAAATCCTGAGAGTATGATCTCTGGGAATACTTCATTATCCTACTCTTCATTCACCTGCTCTTCATTTTCCTACTCTTTATGTTCTTTCTTTATTCTCCAAACTTTCTTGTACCTGATATCAGTGTTTTTCTTCATGGAAGACTTCGTCATGCTTTTACAATCATGAGATATGTGTCCATAATTGTGAAATTTGTAAAATTCAATATTGTGGGGGGGCACATAAACATTTCTTTCTTGAACATTTCTTACATAAGCTCTGCAATCTATAGCTTTATGTCCAAAGTTATTACATGTAAAAAAATAACCATAAAATAAACTTTAATACCTGGAAGTAAATGATCCTCTTTGTGATGTATTCCTTCTGAATTCATTCCTTGGTTGATCATGATCTTCTATTTTGTTGTTTCCTTCACACTAAATGAAGATTCTTTTGTCCCTAAAGGTAGAAGGTCTTCTTGGATATCCATCTCTTATGTAATCATATTCTTCAGTTTTTTCCATTTTTGGAATGTTATCCTTTGAGGGATCACATTATTCCTTCTTGATAGGGCCTCTGATGATTTCCGCAACTCTTATCCTTCTCTTCATTCTTCCTTTCCAACAACCTGAAACATTTTTCTTCAAATTTATTTACTGGTGGTGTGGAGCTTCCTCTCTGTTCAATGTTTTTGTTGAGCTTGAGAAATTCAACCCTTAATGTGACAACTTCTTCTTCAACCTTCTCACAATATTCTTCCTTCTTCATAATCTGGATCTTCACAACTTATTTTGTTCTCTTTGCTTCTTCAAGTTGTGTCTTCAAGGAGATGATTTCTTCTTCAAGGAGATGATTTCTTCTTCAAGTCTTCTTTCTTGTTAACTAAATTATGCTTCAAGTTTGTTTAAGTCCTCAAATATTTCCTTAATATGACTTATCATAATTTCTTCTCTCTTCTCTGGTTCCTTTCTTTGTGATATTTTTTCAGCTTCCAAGCACTATTTCTCTTTCAAATGATCCTTGAGGGTTTCTTCAATCAATTTGGTTTCTTCCAGCTGAGATTTTAGATTTATGATAATCTACTAGGCTTCTTCATAATTTTTGTTCAATTCTTCCTTGAGGAATTTTTTTTCCTTATTTTCTTTTCTTAGCTCACTTAAACCACTGATTAGTTCAGCCTCAGAATTCGTTATGCCTTCTTCACAAACTTCTTCTTCTAGATATGCCTGACATGATGAGCATTGTTCTTATTGTTTTGTCTCAATCTATTCGTTATCTTGATCAACATGCTATGGATCTGTAATAAGAGGATTTTCCTTATAGTAGATATTATGCAGCTTATCCCAAAGCTCTTTGGTTGATGAATAGTGTCCCACTTTGTCTTTTACGGGATCAAATAATCCTTATAGGATGAAATACATTGTTATTTTGTTGTTTCTTTTTAATTCCTTCTTGGCTACAATCTTTGGTTTCTTTGAAGCGGTGTATCCTATAACAATTGATTTCCAAACACAAAATCTTTATGCCTGTAAAAACGTTTTCATCCTCATATTCCACATCTCATAATTTTGACCATCTCGACCATCAAATCTTGGTGTTCCATTATTTGTGTATCTATTATCCATGATCTACTTTCTAGTGGTTATAATGATTCTTGAATGACCTACTCTGGTACCAATTATTGGAATATTCACCAATACTGAGAGGAGAGGTGAATCAATATTGAGCACTTTTTACCAATTTCAATCACAACATTAACTTATCAATGATTCCATTCACTTATGATTTCATTTAACATATCATAAACATATAACCATAAACAATGCATCACATCATACAAAGTACACCAACTTCCAAAATTCTCCAACACCAAATAGATGGAGGCTCCAACCTAAAGGAAGCTACAAATCCCCAAATTATCGAGCTCCAACTAGAAGAAGGCTCCAACCCCATAATTTACAAGCTCCAACCTTTAGGAAGCTACGACTCCCTAAATTATCCAACTCCAACTGGAAGGAGGCTATGACCCCCTAATTTACATGCTTCAACCTGAAGGAAGCTCCAACTCCATGTATTCTCTGAATATTATAGGAAGGAGGCTAAAACCCCCTTTCCTTCCCCCTTCCTTCCTCCCTAAAATATAAATGGAGACTCAAATTGTCATTGTCATTGATATTGATAATCAACATGTCACTGTCATAGATACATCATCATCATTGAACCATATCCAACCTGTCACTATCCATGTCACTAATATAGATATCTCATCGTCAACATCATCGTCAACAAAGACTATATCCACTCACATAAGACAATATCACCAAGAATCCAACATCACCAATATATGCCTCAAACCATACACTAAATATGTGCCTCAAGAAAGTGACATAATCATAAAATGTGGATCAAAGGTGAACCTCAAACATATGTCATATCATTCATGATATGATTCAACCATGTACCATACAACATGCCATCCATAAACTATGTACCAAAGATATTCCAAACTATATCTCATGCAAGTACCATAACATCAATGATATATCTCAAACAATGTGCCAAAGATATGTCTCAAGCATGTACCAAAACATCCATAACATACCTCAAATTTGCAAACTTGTAAGATTCACCACAAGCTCAATTTTCCATTTCTGATTCTAAGACTTCCATCTAAGTTACTTACGTATTTATTTTAATACCTTTGAAAATTTCACAGTCTGTAAAGTCCCAGAAAATAAGTTATAGAAAAAATGTCAAGATGCCTTGTTTAAAACATATTTCAAGACCATTCAGGAACTCTGAATTCCACAGAACATATCTCCAAAACTATTGTGAGCTAATGTATGAAATTTTAACCACGGATACTCTAATATATTTCTTCCATCTCCAAAAAAATTCAAGGTCGGAAACTTCTCAGAACCAAAGTTATAGACAAAATGTAAATCCTTCTTGAATGTTGGCCTATTCTAGAGAGCAAACTTGTACATCATGCCACACACTCAATCTTTGATATTTGATTATGAAACTTGTGCACAAGATACTACATATTTTCCTCTTTCCACTTCAATTTGTCTCATATAATCTGGATCCTCTATTAATATGTTATGACTATTTTACCTGGAACACCTTTTTGAGACTAGTTTTAGAACTAGTCAAAAACCCTATCTTCCACAGAGTGTATCTCCTAAAATACAACGACCCAGAAGCTGAAATTTTTACCACAAGTACCCCAATATGTCTTCTCAACAAAATTCAATTATGTCTATCTGAACCATACTATAAAAATATTTATAGCGAAAATGGTAAGATGGACTTTAAATAACATACCTTAGAACACATCATCACATGACTTCATCCTCCTTTGGAATTTATCCCTTCTTAACTTCATATTCCCTAGGAAATTCACCTTAGATATCCTTGGTTACCTCAAATAAAAATCACTTGAGTTGATGTTACAAATGAACTCCTAGATTCCTTATTTATACTAGATATGACACCCTCTTTTTTAGGGCCGACTTGACCCAAATAAAATTCAATTTTATTTTTTAATGATTATTCTATTGGGGCTGAATTTACCAAAAATATCCTTAATATTTATTTTGATATCCATTTAAATCGGGCTGACTTGTAATTTATTTTTTGCAAAAAATTTTCTTCTTTTAATTAATTTGGGGTCGACTTGTCACTTCTTGTTATAATTGTTTAGGGATTCATAATCATACTTTGGGGATTCCATCTTCAAGAGGCCATATCTCCTCAATTGTGAGGAACCACGTGGCATACCACCTACCATTGGAAATGGCATGATGATTTATATCCATCTATGATGGTTTTGCATGCATTTACAATTTCCTTCACACTCTTTTTATTCAAACAACTTTGGTCTTCATGACCACACCTTTGGGGGCTTCTTAACCACTTAACCATATTTCCAAGGCTTCTTGCAAACTTATTCAAAGAGTCTTCTCATGAGGGCCATGCTTATAGCTATGCCATAAGGGTAACACTTTGGAAACTTCTCCAAAAACACCCATCTCTTGGACTTCTTCTAGGGTTGACATTAATGACAACTAACTTTCCAACAATCTTCATGCTGGGGAGGCACATCCCCAGCATATGTGTCAATATATGTAAAACAATAGATAATAATTATAATATAATTGAAACAAAATGTTACAATAAATTACTTTTACTTCAAATAATACATTAAAATATGCAAATATATTGATCAAAACATAACAATAATATTACCTATCTCATCTAGTAGCTCCTTTGCTATCAATCAGATGTTTGTACATCCTCTCCAATATATCCCCACATATGGTTATGCTATAATATGGAAGACATTATATTCCTTGCTAAACAATAAATCAAATACCTATCTTCCCACCAGAGTAATGAGAAACTCAAACTGGCCCCTCTTGGGCATCAATTGCCCCCACACGTGCATATGCACATCAAACATACACCTAGCAGGAAAGCAAGGTATCGTTGGTCGAGTGGCATGAACCGTTTAAAAAAGTAGTTTATATAACTTAGAAGCAAATGGGAAGAATCTCGTCCTAGAAAAAATAGAGTGACAATGATCTAATGCATGAAAAAATTGTCTAAAAAAACCATCTGCCCATCTAATCAATTAGGGTTCCCGCAATAAACTATATACATAATACAACATAGAGAAACTAATGTGCTACCCATAAAATCCATATTGTGATAGTAACGAGAGAATAAAAAATGGGAGCCTAACATCCTCTCTCTCAAATGAACCTATCCACAATTGACCACCATGAACCTAGAACTCTGAAGCCGAAGGAATATCCAGAATAACATATATCTTCACATATGCTAGATGGGTCTCTCCTACAACATCGGGTAGTAGCGCAGGGGAATGGGTAAAATAATCCTCCTCCTAGACAACCCAATGATGAAATATACATCCTCCTCTATGTGAAGATACCACATATCAAGACTAACCATGAACCCGTGTCTCGCATGATCCAAGAAACAGATCAATTGTTGTAACAATGTAGAGTTGTTGATTTTTATGATTCTCAGATCTGATAGTTGTTGCCTTATGATTAATAACAAGATTCATGTTCATAGAACAAATATCATATGTTGGATTACTGAGAGGGGGGGGTGAATCGGTAATAGATATTTTTAATCCTTTTTAACCACAGTATATAAGTGTTGTCAACTTTATGGTCAGATTACCAATATCATTCAATGATTACGGAATAAATAAACCATGAACAATGAGAAAACATACACATACACAGTACACCAGTATTTTTAGAGGAAACCCATTGTGAGAGAAAACCATGAAATGCTTTTTCTTGTATGTCTTTAAGAAGTACATTCATTGGAAGCACAAACTTCCTTTGTTCTCCAACTACAACTGGGAGGATCCAACCCCCTATATTTTCAGGATACAACCTGAGGGAAGCTCCAAATCCTCAATTCCCTAGCTCCAACCAGAAGGAGGATACAACCCCCTATGTTCTCCAACTACAACTGGAAGGTGGCTACAACCACCAATCCTTTCCCTATACAACCACCCTGGAATATAAGTGTCAAATAATTGATAAAACCATTGTCACTATGTCACTGTGAAATCTATCACTGTAAACATGTACCAATCTGTACCAACAACATGTAGTCAACCTGTACCAATAACCTATAATGAACCTGTACCAACATGTACCACAACTTGTACCAATAGTCTCCTCAACAGATCAGATATGATAACATAGATCTCATACACAATATCACAAGAATATAACTTAAACCATATGCAACTATGTCTCTCTAATTATGTGCCATACATATGCAAATAATTGTAATCATGTATAATAATCCCTCACATCAACCAAACATCAAACCCTCACTATTATGCAACCTCAAACTTTACCAACAACTTCAGTGACACATGTCAACCAAAATCCCTCAACCGTGTATCAAGAAATACAAGAAATGCCTCAACAATCAACCCAACAAGATGTACCAATAATAAATACTAAACATACCAACATTGTATCTCTATATATCTATCTCATATAGTATCTACCATACATCCAATGATATCCCAAGATCATCTACTCGACCTCATATGACCATACCTCATGTAAACAACAACATCCAACTACACATAAGCATATAACATACCTTTTGAACCTGTAGATAGATCTGTTGTACTTGATAATTGTTGAGCTTCTTGTAGCCTCTACTCAGCATTTTTCAACCTCTACAACCTAAACCATACCTCAACCCTTAGTTATGGTAGTACCTCACCTTATGCAAGCGATATTTCGATCGAGGCCTCGCATGACAAGCTCTACGCAACCCGTGGGGGTGCCTCACGGTACGTCTACTAGGTGACCCACGGGGATGAACCAAACTAGGGTTTTTGTGATCTTTTCACTCTCCACCGTGGCCATGAAACCTTGTCATCACTCTACCTTCACTTCCTTAGGATTGTGCAACTTTAGATGTATCAATGAGTACTTTCAATAAACCTTTCACAACAATAGATATTCAATGTGCTCAATAGGTGCTAATAAGAGACCCTTGCTCTCTTATTTATACTATCCAAGTAACTTCCTTTAGGGGTTATCTTCCAACTATTTTACCCAACTTATTTATTTTAGGGCTAACCCAAGTTCAACTACTTTACTCACTTGCAAACACTTTACCATAAATAGTAAACTCACCACTTCTTGTTGCAATTAATTTATTTTTAATTATTTTCTTATTGCAACAACTTTACTGATGATTAACTCCTAGTTACAACCACTTTGACTAGTAAACTTATTCTAGGATATTTTAGAATAATTGACTTCTTTGACCTTATAGGGGCTTATAGATAGCTCATGAGGGTTCTCCAACTTCACTAAGCCATATCTTCTCAACCGTGAGGGACTACGTGGCGTACCACATATCACCGAAAACGGAACAATATGTACTATCCATCTATGAAATTATCTCCTACAATTTCATTGATCTTCATTACATTATTCCTTAGATAAACATGGTTTCCTTATCCACACTTCTAGGGATACCATAATTTTCTACCGAACTTGTTTCAAGAGTTGACATCAATGAAAACAAACCCAATTAATCAACAGCATCCCCCTTTGTCATTGATGGCAACACTCTAATGCAATATTGAAGTCATGACGCTCATTCTCCTCATGTGACCATCGCTCCCCCTGGAACCATGCCTCTTTGCTGACACTCATGCTCCCCATGTGACCATCGCTTCCCCTAGAATCATGCCTTTTTTATTTCTCTCCATGCATTTGATTAATCTTCCCCCCTTTAACATCAATGGAAAAGGTAACTTCCTTTCAAAGATTCTCCCCTTGACTGAACTCTCCTTGGGGCTGCTCCCCCTATATGAAATATTCTATGTCCTCTTCATGGTGCTTCCTCGTGTAAATATATGACATATAAGTAAAGCATTCAAAATTCATTGTGGGGCAGAAACTATTCCACGTTTCTGGCCAAGATACTCAAAATATTCCCTTGGAAGCAGTTTTGTAAAGATATATGCAATATGTTCTTTGGTCCCAACATACTCAAATCAAATGTTTTTCTTTGCAACCTGTTCCTGTAGAAAATGAAAATTTATCGGAATGTTCTTCATCTTGGAGTGCATCACTGGATTCTTTGAGATATTGATAACACTTGTGTTATCACAAAATATAGGAATGGAGTCATCATACTCAACCTGTATATATTTCAATGTTTGTTTCTTCCATAGAACTTGTGTACAACATGTTGTTGTTGTTATATACTCTACTTTGGTTGTAGACAATGATATTGATGATTGTTTCTTTCTTAGCCAAGATACCAAACACTCACCCAAGTAGAAAGATACTCCACTTGTACTTCTTCAGTCATCAATACAACCTACCCAATCTTCATCTATGTAGGCAATAAGTGATAGATCCTTTCCTTTTGGATACCATAATCCAAACTCTTTTGTACCCTTGAGATATGTGAATATGTATTGTTAAAACATGTGATTCCTCTGGTGCTTCTTGAAATCATGTCACTTGTCCAACTACCTACATTACATCTGGTCTGTATGTTGTCACATAAAGTAAGTTGTAAATCATTGACATGTACTACCTCTGATTTGTAGCCTTTGAATCATCATATCTACTTAACTTACAACTGGTTTGCATAGGATTATTGATTGGTTTGGAATCTTCCATTCCGAACCTATTTAGCATTTCTCGAATATACTTGGTTTGAGAGATAAAAATGCCTTGATTTCTTTGACATATCTGAAGACCCAAAAGGAAAGATGATTCTTCAAGTAAAAAAATTTCGAACTCATCCTATATATCCTTTGAAAATTTATGGATCATCATGTCATCATCACTTCCAAAGATAATATCATCAACATAAACTTCAATTAACAAAATACTATCTTGATTTACCTTAGTTTAGAGATTGGTGTCTACATTCCCTTTCCTGAACCCTTGTTGTTGTATGTATATGTCCACTTTGTAATACCATTCTCTGGATGCCTATTTGAGACCATATATGGCCTTCTTCAACCTGCAAACATAATTTCTATTCTTTGACAACTAAAATTCTTTTGGTTTCTTAATGTAGACTTCTTCCTCTAGATCTTCATTTAGGAAGGTTGATTTCACATCCATTTGATATAATTTAATATTCTTGGAGCTTGCATAAGCGAGGATCAATCTGATTACTTCCATTCTGGCAACTGGACAAAATGTCTCTTCAAAGTCTATACCTTCAAGATGAGTGTATCCTTTGCATACCAATCTTTCTTTGTTCCTGGTAACTTGTCCATATCCATTCAATTTGTTTCTGAAGACCCACTTTGTACCAATCACATTATTATTCCTTGGCATTGGAACTAGTTCCCAAGTTTCATTCTTCTCTCTTTGATCTAACTCTTCATTCATGGCTTTGATCCAGAATTCATCCTTGCTGGCTTCTTCAACACTACTTGGATCAATTGTAAATAGTAGTTCTAGGTGAAATTGTTATGATGAATGAATTATTCTTCTAGTTTCAACTCATGCATATTTATTCTCGATAATCTGATCTGATGGACGATTCTTCAATATTCGTCTTCTAGGTTTCTTTGGAGGAACTTGAAGATATTTCTCTTCTTTCTCTTCTTCTGACTCCTCTTATTCATCTTCCTCTTGTGCTACTTCTTCTTCGTGAACATGTTCCAATGAGTCCTTGCCTTCTTCTTTTATCCTTCATCCACCTATCTCATAAAATGTCACATTGATTCTTTCCACGATTTTTTTGAGCCTTAGATTGAAGCATTTGTATGATTTCTTTGTGCTTGAGTACCCAACAAATATTCCTTTGTCCACACGAGAATCAAACTTTCCCATTCTTCAATATTCTCTTTTGATGTAGCATTTTCTTCCAAAAACTATGAAATGCTTCACATTCATTGGTATTCCTCTCCATAGCTTGTAATGAATTTTATCAATGTTGTTTCTGATCATTCCTTTGTTTTTAATGAGAACCGATGTATGCACTTCCTGTACCCAAAAGACGTTTGTCAACTTGGAATCCATTAACATAGTTCGAGCCATTTCATGTACTGTCTTGTTCTTCCTTTCAATGACTCCATTTTGTTGTGGTGTCCTAGCAATAAAGCATTTCCTTTTTATCCCATGCTTACTACAGAAGTCCATAAATTCCTTTGAAGTAAACTCTCCTCCATTGTNTTTGTGCTTGAGTACCCAACAAATATTCCTTTGTCCACACGAGAATCAAACTTTCCCATTCTTCAATATTCTCTTTTGATGTAGCATTTTCTTCCAAAAACTATGAAATGCTTCACATTCATTGGTATTCCTCTCCATAGCTTGTAATGAATTTTATCAATGTTGTTTCTGATCATTCCTTTGTTTTTAATGAGAACCGATGTATGCACTTCCTGTACCCAAAAGACGTTTGTCAACTTGGAATCCATTAACATAGTTCGAGCCATTTCATGTACTGTCTTGTTCTTCCTTTCAATGACTCCATTTTGTTGTGGTGTCCTAGCAATAAAGCATTTCCTTTTTATCCCATGCTTACTACAGAAGTCCATAAATTCCTTTGAAGTAAACTCTCCTCCATTGTTCGATATCATGCATTTTATTTTTGAATCTATTTCATTTTCAACCATCTCCTTGTACATATTGAAGTTATTGAATTCCTATGACTTCTTCCTGAGAAAAACAACTGTAGTTATTCTTATATAATCATCAAGCAATAGCATAAAATATTTCTCACTTTTCAACCAATAGTCATTTTGCATTGAACCCTGGGTATGTCCCTTCGTCCTAGTCAAGTACCTGTGAGGAGAAAGCATATTGTGGTTCTTGCAGTCCCCTAGGTTGAAGTCACTGAATTTTAATGTCGTGATGTTATCCTGTTGTATTCTAACTACACATATCCCCTTTGGGAGGTATGCAATAACCAAGGTATAATCGAAATCCCTCGGGACACTGTCAGGACTCACCATGCCAGCCAAAGGCAGGATGTAGTTGTGCAGGATAGTCGGGATTAACTTCGCATTCGCCAAGTCATCTCGATGCTTGGTTATCTTCTCTACTACATCTAGGGATGGTCTGGATCCATGAGAAGTCGATGGGGAGGCTTGCACTCCTCTCGTCGGTGAGGCTTGAATACCTGCAGACATTACTTTCTCGGCCATTAGATTGATTAGAACTTCTTCTACACAGTTTTTAGCTACCTTGAGTTCATCCGACATACACGCTCAAGATCGGATAACTCAGATTGATGAATGGGTGCTCAAAGAAATAGAACAAGTGTCGATCTCAATAAACACAGCATGGTAGCAATGAGTTGGCTTGGATACAATTTGTAAAAGTGTTCTCAGTGCAACAATCTATGAAATAAGTAGACAACGATGTAACATGCCTTCTCCAATGAACAAGAGGCCTTCATCAATGTAGTTATGTATGTTGCAGCGCAATCCCAATGGTCTGAAGATAATCTTTCCAGTCGTAACTATTATTCTAACCATTTGGGGGCGTCGATCTGACGGTCATAATGCCTCCAACGGTTATATTGCTTCGCCATGGAAAAGTGCCATGTTGCGTTGTTCTGATATCTCAACGAAGTTCCAGTTTTGCAAATATTCCTTCTGCGAAGTTCCCTCTGGAACATTCTACAACTTTTCTCTCTTCTTACTAAGATTTCTAGCCTTCTTCCCTGTGATATTCATCTCGATATTCTTATTTCCATTCTAATTCTTATCTCCTTTTAGCATAGTAACTTCACGTTGTTGAGATTATTTCATAGGGTTCAAGGGCAATACTACTTCTCTGTCTAGGGTAGGTTCTCCACTCTTCTATGAGTATTTTTTTGTTCTTTCAACTTCGACATCCAAGTTTATGGTTCTAAATAGATTCGCTTTGTTCTCATGTTCTTCAATCAAGTGCGCTGTCCTCCTAGTCATGAAATCTTTTAATTCTTGCTTCTTCTGCTCTTAGACTTCCTCTTCTTTTCTTCTGGCCTAATCCTTCTCGATCCAGGTTTTTCCTAGTAACATAGCAAATGGGGTGTCGTTCTCAATAAATTTAACAACCTCAAAATATTCCTCTGTCAAAGTTCCATGAGAACTCATAGACATTTGGGTGAGTCTTCCACATAGGGTTATCATCTTTCCTATGAATAATCCTATTCCTCCCAATGAAGGAATCATAGCAAGCTTTCCTAAAATTTCCCAAGTTCTTTCTGTCATGATGTTCACCTGTGTTTCTTCATCTAGAACATAGTCAATGTCGAAGTCTCCTATTCTTGTTTCTATGCATTCTTTTTCTTTGAATATCTCTGATAAGTTGAGACTTATGTGATCATTCAGGGTTTCTTTCATTTGTAGCAATACATTCTCTGATTCTTTCTGGTGTTCTACCATGGTCTTAGTTTCTTGATCTTCCTTGGGGTTTTCTTGTCTCATATTCATTCTTTCAACCTTAGCAATCATTCTAGGGAAATCCAAAACTTCATGGTCCATAGCTTTAAAAAAAAGACAAATAGGATCTATACAAGGGAATTCCTTAGCAACATGTCCCGGTATTCTACAAATATAGCAAAGAGTTAATCGTCTCTTTCTTTTGAATGATCCCCAACCTTTCCTATACCGCGCACTAGGGTCACAGTAACTAACCTGCAAAAAATTCTTTCTAGGATCCTGCATCCATTTGTTAGTCCAAACATTCTTTCTATGCATAGGAATAACATATTTTTCATCATTTCTATCAAATCTACTCATATCAAATCTTCTTTCTTCTAGTTTTTCCCTATTTTCAGGTTAGGACAAAATTTATCAAACATACCTAGAACCATACTTTCAAAATAAAAATTTCCACTTATCTTACCTTTTTAATCAAAAATTTTCCTCTATCAGAGCACAAAGCTTCAATATCTTACCTCTTTCCTTCAGATCTGACTTCTCTTCTTAGCACAGAGCTTTACAGGTCAAGTAGAATACTGTGCATTAGGGAAACAGATCTACGTACGTAGCTTTCTCTTTTTCTTTACCACAGTTCTCAGCAATCACAGTTTCACATCCTAGAAATGGAACCATTTGTTGGCACAGGGGAAGACCTAGGGTTTATCTCTAATAGTGCACCAATAATCCCTAACTATTGTCCCTTTAGGCAACACTTGCGAACTAGATGCAGTCTCACCCGAAGTAGCTATAGGGGGTTGCAGGACACATGTGTCTATAGCCAGAGGAAATACAAAGTGGATCCAATACAAGAACATCACAGCATGTAGATATCAATTACCAGCTTAGGCCTACTTCGCACAGTTACCTATCATATCTAACATACTAATGCAATAACAATATATGATAGAGAAAAATAATTCAACATCAATCACACACATCAACAAGATGTACGTGGTTCACCCTCTCCCTAGGGATATGTCCATATAACTATGCTTTATAATATATTAGGTGAAAGATTACAATTCTATCTGTGCTCTTAGCTAGCAGATATTCTCTCTTTCGATCTTCTCTCTTTCTCCCTTACCTGCACACCCATCTATAGGGTTGATCTTCGCACCCAGTTGAATATCTTACAACATAGAATTCTCTCTCCACACAATCCTCCTCTCTCAGTAGTAACAACAATCACTCATCATCACATAATTGAACCTATATCATATCCTCTTGACCTTTATTTATACATTACAATAGCTCACTGATAGGCTTAGGCTGAATCCTAGGTGTCTAAAACCCTATATACCAAAACCCTAGGTGTCTAAAACCCTAGGTCAACTTGACCTATGTTTTTAGGGCTTCGCCATCATGTCTTTCCTTCCTTCTTGTGAGGTGCTCCAAAGCATCTACAGGTGGATTTTTCTGCTTGCTGAGTTGTCCTTGATGATCTGTCTTCCTTGATCTCCTCATCCAATGGCTTTCTTTCTCTTACTTCACTCCATATTTTCTACTCTTTTGCTCACTTTGACCCAGTATCAGTCACTGTGTCGTCCACACAGTTTGAATTTCGTATTTTATTCCTTAATACTCACTTACTTCCAGAACCAAGGGCCAAAAGTTGTTTTTGTTCTTGTCATTTACTCTGCAATTTATAGACTTATGTCCAAAATTGTTACATGAATAACATAATCCAAGGAAGATAGTTTGATACTTGGGAGTTGTAGATATTATAAAATGAGTTACTCTTTTGAACCCTTCTTCTTCTTGAGGACTTCTTGTTTATGACTATTGTTGATTCTAAAATTTGAATATTCTAAGTGGTGGAGTGTCTCTCTGTTCTTCCTTGTGAAACTCCTTGTCTTCTTTCTTCTCAGGAGATCCTCTGACTATCTCTGCGTAGCTTCTTGGTATTTTTTTTCTTGATTTGTTGTTTTGGAGCTTGATCCCTTTTCTGTCTTGTTGTATCCTAGTCCAAAATTGTCATGATGTGGCCTTTGACTGCTAATAATCTCATACAAAAATTTAGAGTTGTTATGCATGTTTTTCTTTTGAAGGTCCTTTCTCAAAGTGACAATCTATGCTTCCACATTTCCAATGATCTTGTCTCTTTCTTCTAATTGTTCTCTAAGTGCTTCTTCAATTCAGTCCAAGATATTACCAGTACATCACCATCACCATATCACCATACAAATAAATTCATTCCCAAGGCTAGTGCCTCAATAATATAGCCAAGAACAACCAAGTAAGATCTTCTCCAAGTGTGGCGCACTCTCCAAGATAACTAAAACCAAGATATAATGAAATAGCACAAATGCAGTTGCAACTTCCTTCTGAACACTGCAGAAAGTAGAAGTGTTTTCCTATCCAAATCAAATGACCCAATCCTGTATTTATACTAATTTGGGCGCCTGTCTGAGGCCGACTTCTTATTCTGGGTCTTCAAATTTACTTTATTATTTTTGTCTTTTACTGGTGGGGATGACTTCTCTTCCTAGGTCTTACATTTCTTCCTATGGATTTTGTAATGGTGTATATGGGTCTTCTTGTACTTTCTTGTAGAGAATGACTGCCCAAAGTTGTAAATCTTCAACACTCCCTCTCAACGAGGGAGGAATTCTCCATACTTGAATTTCTTCTGTCATAGAAAGGTTTTCTTCATGAGTCATGTTTATGATCAATCTACATAAAAATATGTCTAGCACCTTGGATATCAATGAATACCACACTTGGACCATTCATTTTCACAAGTACACCCTTGTAAGTGAACGTCACCACAGGTAAACCCATGCGAGTGAATCTTTCATTGTTCATTGGTTAAACCACCAATCATGGGAGAGTGATGTCTGATGCTATCTAAAACGTGGGAGAACCTCAAGTCTAGGACTATACCAAGGTCATCCATTCGTAAGCATGAAATGAATTCCTTTATGATCATCATCACTTCCTTCTCAACTAGGGAAGACATTATTCATTACACATCATACTTGGCCACTCATCACACTAAATATATGTGAATGAGTTCATCATTTTCCCAAGGTCACACAGACCTATCCAAGGTCACACACACCTGTCTTGGTCACACATACCTATCTGGGTCACACATACCCATCCTAGGTGAATGGATCTAGGGTCACACAGACCCATCTGATTCTCATAGAATGTCAACAATATTCTCATCTATGTGTTGGAATCTGACTGCTCCATATGAACCATGTCTCGGATGGAGTTCTACAAGAATCCTCTTAAACTAAATTATTTCAAGACTCACTTCATTGCCTATAATATACTCTGCCTCTATTGTGTTGAGTTCTACAAAAGTATGCTTCTTGCTAAGATAAGAACCATGGATAATTTGATGCAACACCTACTAGTGCTCTTTCTGTCTACTGCACTTCCTTCCTGGTCAGAATATGTATATCTTTGTAGCTTCACCCCATCATCTGAGACATATCATGTTCAATTGTACCACACAGGTACATGATTTGTTGCAACCCAATGGTAGTTTCTTGGCTCTACCATAATTTGTCTCAAGGTGCAAAGAAATTATCTGACCTGGTGTTAACTAGGTACATCAAGGATCCAATCAACTACTTGTACATCGTGGGATCTACCAAATATGAATCTGAAGTAGAATCACTCAACTTCTTCAGATTTGTCTCCATAGGTGTAACCATGGACTTGTAGTCCATCATATCGAACCTCATCAGTATCCCCTTTATGAGGAAGATCTCATCTTATCTTCGTCACACCTCTAATCCCAAGAAATAGTACATCTGGTAAATATCCTCCACCTCAAACTCTAAGGAAAACTCCCTCTATCACTGGAGTAAGTCATATTGTCTAGTTTGCCTCACTAGATGCTCCCTCTGTGACCAAGAAAAAAACCATATCTCAGTTCTCTTTATTGGATGCCTCTTTTTTCACTGTAGAAATGTCTATTGAAACAAGTGTATCCTCCTAGGAGATCTCAGGTATCCTAGAGGCCTCCTCAACTCATGACACATGTATGTCAGTTACGGGAGATGTCTCTCTCCCACCTGAATATAAGGGGGGGCTCCTTCTGAATGAAAGACTCTTACTATGAGTCTATTGACTCTCTTTGAGATCAGGCTCACTCTGAGTCTACATCATTCTTGGTTAAAACTAATCTCATCAAGTATCCATTGATCCTAGAGTACCATGCTCCCTCTGAAACATGACTCCCTATGAGTATGTACAATATATGGAGCCCTTTTCTCCCTATGCATATGTTGATCTCCTCTGAGCTCTGATCTCCAATGATTTGTTCTAGGAGGTTGTTCCTCCTACTAGATCCTAAGGGTTGACTCCCTCTAAACTTTGGCTCCCTCTGAGCGGGTACTTGGTGGGGTTGTTTGCCTCACCACTGGTGGAGCCACATGCTCTTCCTCATAAATATAAGGTTTGGAATCAATGATGTGACTCCATGTAACCTGAGAATCTCTAAGGTGGTTTTCTCTCCCTGAAAGTATCATGGGGAGCTGTATGCCATACTGCATCCTGCAGGGTATCACAAAACCATGTTGGCATCTTCCTGGTCACTGTAACATTTCCAAGTATATCCACTAAATCAGTTGGATCTATTGACTCTTCCTGATGATCTGAAGAGTGGAAAACTAGACTAGAGGGATCTATATGGTCATCTTCGGAGCCTTCTACTCTTCACAATCAATATCCATGTGAAACACTTTGTATCCCACAAAGTATCCTTCTTTTTAGAAGGTCCAAAAAAGTCCTCCTCACCTTTGGTACATGATGTATATTTTCCTATACACAACTCTATGTATGGATAGTTTGATCCATGTCTCAAACTAGAGACTATATAATTTTTTTCCTCCTGCAATCATCACTATAACTCCCTTTTAGATCTATCACCTATGACCTACCTAGAACAAGAGAAATAAAAATGGAAAATAGCAGACAAGAACAATATTCTTATGATTATGAAATAGAAACAAGGACAAAAAAATAGGAACATGAAAAATCGTAACTATATCTCTTTCTTGGAGTTATTTCCTTTGACTTTCCCAAGACAAGAGTCAAAACAAAAATACAAGAACAAGAATAAGAAACAAGAACTACATTTTTCTAGTGTTGTGACCAATCACAATAACCTACCCATAACACAAAAAAAAGTAAGAACAAGAACAACACTTCTCCAGTGTTGTTACCGATCATTCCTCTGCGGTAACCTACCCAGAACAAAGCAAGAACATCTCCACGGTAACCTTTTTTGTTCCTGAGATTAAACTTAAGGCTCAAAGAATAATTTCAGGCATCAGGAAATTAAGGAATGTTTTTAGAATGTGTTTTCTTCCATTAGTTGTGTAAAAATTAAGTCCTCAATTGAAATTAATAGTTGAACAGAATAGAGGTTGTATTTCATCGTCTGAGTCAATTTATCAAAAAGGATGATGAAGGAGAAAATTACAAAACTATTAAACAAATTAAGGCATCAATGATATAAGAATCTTACTTTGTTTATAGTATAAGAAAGAGTGGAACACACCCCTGAAAGGATATATAATGTAGTGATCCAAGTAGCTTGCAGGTATTGTAATTGCTAATAGCAAATATAGAGGAAAAACTATTTACTATCAGATAACTAAATGAAATGTAATTGCAGTAGATGTTGTACTAAGTTGCAATCGTTCACTTATCAAGGAGTAACATAAAGAAAGCTAGAGATATGGAATACAAAGAGAGCACATAACTCAAATAACACAAATTTTGGAATCCTTGTCTGCACTTGTATTAATACTCACAAAGGATGAGTTTTCTCAGTTACAATATGGTAAGAAGCAGCATGTGATTAACATTATAAATTTATATTTATACAAAAGGTCCCCAACCTTAAACGATTGGAATTCCCCTTATTTCAAAAATAGTAAAAAATTACAAAATGTAAAATGCAAAAATCTTCACTTGCATCTTTATGTCTCTTCATCTCACTGGCAGAGACATCTTCTCTTCCTGTTCTTTAGCTCAGAAGACATATGATCTTCTAATAATGATATATACAGATGGTGTGCACTGGCTACCTCATTTCTTCCTGGAGGTGTTGCCTTTTCCTTTCTCTATACATTTAACGCATCTGCCTATAAATTGCGCCACTAGACTGGAGGGCTTTGTTAAATCATTTGCCTAAAAAATATATAATTTATTTTGTAATTGAGGCAATATTTCTTCCATTCGTCTATCTTTTGAAACTATAGACTGTAGTTGCAAACTAGGCTTCACTAGCCATCTATCTATCTAAGTAATATCAATCTGTTTTAAAAGCGATATTTTGGCCTGAGCTATTTCCAAGTTTGTCCTCCTATTAAGTAGATGCTTTTCTATGTCAACTTGTCCCAGTACTTCAAAGTGATCATCTTTTCTGAAGCCTAATGACTATGTATTTAGGGAATGAAAATATTCTTCACAAGCCTTCTTGAGTTCCTTAGCCATTTTCTTACTTTCGGCTATGTTAGCTTCCCATGTCTTCGATATTATGTCACCTCTAACTTGCTCCGAAACAGAAAACCCTGAAACCCCAGATACTCCTTCTTTAACCGATGACACAACTACTTCTTGGAAAGTGGTACAAGAAGTAATAGCCTCTTTCTCTCTGAAACCAATGTCGTCTAAGGATTCATTGACCACCTAAAAATTATTTTGGATAGCTTTCACCTTATAAAAAATTATTTGTTGCGTTGATTCTAGTTTCTTACATACCTCCAATGCTTGAGCTTGGAAAATAGTTATATCTATAACCATATTCTCAGTCACGCTTACCTTGTACTATAGTTGCTTCACTAATTCACTTTGTTGAATGGCTTGTCCTCTACTCGCCTGTACCTATTTGTGCATCTCCTCGAGATTGGATTTGAGATGTTGTATTTCTTGTCTATCACTGGCTCTCATCTACTCAAAACCATTGTTGATCTCACTCCTGACACTCCCTTCTACAGTATTCATTTGATTCTGTAATTGGTTTATTTGCAGATCTTTCTGCTTCAGTCGTTCTTTTAAATTTTCGACTGAAAACTGGTTGGCTGTTGCAAAATCCCTCAGTGAATCTGCTACTTCTTCAACAAAGTCTACCTCCTCCAAGTATTCTCCATCAATTATCACCTTATGTATTTTGACATATGAACCTTACTTTTGGTGCATTTCTCTCTTCACCACAGCCTTCCTTTTCTTTTTGAAAAAGATATTGGAAGGAGGCAAATCTTCAATTGAAATGGGTGTGAGGTCCTCTATGAATACTACCTCTGTGTTTGGGTTCCCTCTGGTGAACTGTAACAGAGTGATAAACTAGATGGGGCTTCTGATTTTGGTGGACGACTGTTTTCCGGCCATGTCTGTAGTTGATTTATCTGGTGTAAATAATGGTCCTTCTTCTCCCTCCTTTGTCAGTGTCTCTGCTTGATCTTTTGCTTGGTTACCTCATACATTTGTCGATGGAATATATTCTTTATGAGTAGACACCTTAGTATTCTCCAAAATTTCCTGGGATTCTTGTCTACTGGAGCTTACTGCTTTTGAGCTTCGGGTCTCCATTTTGTGTGCAGCTGGGGACATCAGGGTTCCTCCTTGTAACACTTTAGGGAGGATACTTTGTCGGTGCCTCTGGAAGTTGTAAAACTCAATCATTTTATCAGGTCACGGAGCTCAAACCCAAATCAAGACCTCTGGATAGGATCTCGCTCCTCATAAAATCTTGTCTTGAGGAGAATCTTTGTGTGCATACCTTTTCAAATTGAAGTTGTCCATGTGATTACCCATGACCTTCTATGGGTCGTGCTTCTTGAATTCAATGTTGACCAGCTTTGTTTCTTCCAAGGTCACAGCCTCCACTTTTGAGTGACCGAAATCCAGTAGAGAAAATGTACCAATTTGTAGAGGAAAATAGGGCCATACCTTTTTATGTACTTCTTTGAGCTCCTTACTAATCCCACCGAGCACAATTTATCATGTGACCTCTCGGCACACTAGTCGGTCTGGTAAAAATTGAGGCAGAGCATATGGAGGAACTAAATAGCCAAAAACCCTAATATAAGAGAAGTGTTCCTTGATGTACTAGTCTATTATTCTACCCAGGTTAGTCACAATTTTGTCAGAGATTCTAGGAGGTGTGTAGCCATATATGGCAGTGTGCATCAGCACCACTACCTAGTTGCAGATATCATAAAATAATTCTTATGCATTTTCTTCCTAAAGCTTTGAATGATAAATATGTATGGGTTTGACACTACTTGGAGTCCAGCTCTAGTCCATTAGAAGAAAAGGTGTCATGAAACAAACAACGTCCATAATCTAAGCTGACATGAAAAATTGGGTTGGTTGTCCCTTGGATCTTATTGACTGATATCTTGAAATCTCTTGAACCAAACTATCCAACAATATCTTTGCCCAGTCAAAAGAGTACCCTTCTACTGTTGTGTTAAGATCCAAATACTGAATACAAAAGAACCACAACAGATATAGAAGAACAATATAGAAAAATCTTCTTTATTACTATCAAACCCTTAGGGTAGGGCAACACCATACAATGGATCCTATTATGGAAGGGATCCTCTCCTGTTCACTTGCCTCTTCGAGGGGGCATCCTAAAGATATTCCCTTCTACCGTTGTGTTAAGATCCAAAATACCTAATACAAAAGAACCAACAACAGATATAGAAGAACAATATAAAAATCTTCTTTATTACTATCAAACCCTTAGGGTAGGGCAACACCATACAATGGATCCCATTATGGAAGGGATCCCCTCCCCGTTCACTTGTTCTTCGAGGGGGCATCCTCCCATTGAGCTATCTCTCCAAATACACACTTCTTCATGTCTCATTACATTGCTTGAACCCCTTTATATAGTGCTACCATCACCTAAGAACATTCTAGAGGAGGAATCTTCTAGAAGTAGAACCTCTTAAGTCCCTTTACATTTATTATATATAACTACCTATAGTGGGTCTTATTTATCAATATAGTGGACCTAGTCCACCTTACATTGAATGACCTCCACTATTATCACTATGTATCTCCTCCTGGGCCTCCCCACTACCCTCTCTAGCTACCTTACGTTCCGTCCCCCTTATGAAAGCGCTGTCCCCAACGCTTGGATGTACAACCATATACCAGGTCCCATGATAATTGTGGACCATAATGCAAGAAGACCTAAGAACCAAAAGTCCCATGTAGAAAGGAAATCCACCCTCATTGAAGTAGTCCAACCACCATTAGCCCGGTCCCATGTCCAAGTGCGTTCATGTGAACTCCCCGTAGAATATTTTGGAACCCAATAAATAACTCCAAATGATGCTCCAAAAACTCACACTCGCATGTCATGTGGATCCAAATAAAGATCCATCCACATAGTGGAAAAATGGTCATAGCAGAATCGAGGAATAATACCACTCAGAGAATATGTAGTTTGGATGCTGGTAACTAGCTCATAATGTGGGACATTGGTTTTCTACGTATGTGGAGTAGAGTCATCAAATAAAATAGAAGTGGTTGTCATCCTTAAATGACAACTATCCAGATAATAAACTATCACAATCGTCCTCAAAAATCATACCAAGCATATCTTTCTTGATTATATTCATGCATGAGGCTCTCCATAAGAAATCTCTCCGCATGTCATTCAATGAATCTTGAATAATACTATGAAAACTATCACGGAGGCTATGTGTGAGGTTGTTTGTGTGGCCATGTGCAAATGCATCCAATCAGCCATCCAATTGGGCTTTGAATGATCTAAGAATTTATTTCAAGGTTTGAGAAGAAATATCCATCCGAAAGCACCCTATGAACTCTTCGGTCCCCGGCACTGCCGAAAAACTTAAAAAATAAACCCAAGAAGCTTCGGGATGTAGGTAAATCGCGGCTTTTCCTCGCTGAAAAACCCTAAAAAAACTGTTGAAGTTAAAATGCTCATAACTTCACTTCTCGGATCTGTTTCTGGCTGATTTTTTTTTTGAAATTGGGTGAAATTGTGAGAGGAACTCAGATATGTAACCTTCTTGGAAAAATTCAGCCTCCAAATTCTAAAAAAAAAAAAAAAAAAAAAAAAAAAAAAAAAAAAAAAAAAAAAAAAAAAAAAAAAAAAACCTCAATATCTTGACCTTCCTGGCTCGCTTTTGATGATTTTTTTTTCAACTTGGGTGTTTTTCTGAGAGGAACTCAGATCTACAACCTTTTCTCAAGAAATTTTGCACAGAAATATACCTAAAAATTTCGAATGTCGCTGCCCTCTTTTTCTTCTCCTAAAAATTCCAAAATAAAAAATATTTGCCTACAATGTCTCCCAAGGAAAGTGTCTGTTCCATACCAATTGTTAAGAACCAAAGGATGAATACAAAAGAACCACAACATATACAAGAACAATATGCAAAAATCTTCTTTTATTACTATCAAACCTCTTAGGGTAGGCAACACCATACAATGGATCATATTATGGAAGGGATCCTCTCCTGTTTCACTTGCTCTCTTCGAGGGGGGTGGCATCCTCCCACGAGCTTCAAATTTAAATACAATACTTCTTCATGTCTCATTACATTGCTTGAACCCTTTATATAGTGCTACCATCACCTAAGAACATTCTAGAGGAGGGAATCTTCTAGAAGTAGAACCTTCTAAGAAGTCCCTTACATTTATTATATATAACTACCATAGTGGGCCTTATTTAATAATATAGTGGACCTAGTCCACCTTACATTGAATGACCTCCACTATTATCACTATGGGCCCTCTGGGCCCCCCTACTACCTCTCTAGCTACCTTACATGTTGTGTGTATAATAGGTACCCACGGTAAAAATAAATGAGTTGTGTTTTCCTTCCCGTAGGGCGTACACATCATCATTGCTATGTACATTATGTGAGGTTCTAGTGCGGAAATTGGGTATATACCATGGGATTTTTCTCTGAACTTTTCGGGGCGAGAATATCAGTCATTAATTAAATCGAGAATGTTTTTCCGTATTGGTCGCATTCCTTCTTGTTGAAGTCTAATAGGAAATTTGCATTGTAAACAAAATTGGATACCAGAGACAATTTGTACATCACCTGTAGATGTTCTGGCCTGAAATACCCAACTGCAACCTTTTGCGAATTGAAAATATTCTTGGTTGGGATATCTACATGGTCCAGCACCCAACTAATCATATCATTGTAAGGAAAGAGCTTAGGACTTGTGGCTAACTTATGTAGCTCTCACTGAGCAACAATTTTGTATTGGTAGATAGGTCCTCCTTCTCATTATCACTTGAATCATCTGGGCAATTTACCAATTCATATTGTAAAATGTTGAATACTTGTGTCCAGGATTTGACGGTGTCTATGCTTCTAGGAGAGGTGTTGGAGAGAACATATGCATTCTAGCTCTAACTTTCACCAGTCACTTTAGGTGCTTTTCGTGGAGCCATGCTATCAAGCCTTTGAACTCTGTTATCTACCACAGGAAATGCATAAAATCTTTCAGCCGGAAAAACTTGTTTCTCAGTAAAACGCATAATGAAATTCAAATTCACATCCCTTTTCCTTTAATCGCATTGATCAACCAATACCTTTATTGACGGAGTATTTATGTTCCTTAATGAATCAGATTCAAGCAGTGGCTCAAAATATTATTTGGAATGATTGTCGTAAAGGAATTATTAATGGCATTTATTTTTGGTGATTCATGCTCAGGAAAATCACATACAAAATTTGAATCTATCTGATTCATCATTAAGCGATGGATTAATTAAGAGATAATATTTGTTAAATCATCGGTTAATCATATTTATCATTAAGTAAATTTTGGCATTTCGGCTCTCGAGAGATCTTATAACAGCTTGATCTATAACTTATGAAATGAGAAATCGTGATGTGATTAATTAAGTTTAATTTTGTTTAACCCTTTTAATTAATCATGATTAACCTCAAATATTTTAGGGTTTTGAGTCGAAGGTAGCCTTTAGTGATTTGACCTTTTAATGAGTGGGAGGCTCCATAAATTTTAAGGATTTCAGATCGTTGGATTCAACGAAAGACTTCATCAACGGTGATATTCAAGTGTGTGTTTCTCCTTATTTAAACAAGAATGAAACTTATCTAAATCTAAAGTTTAGAAAAATATATATGTTCCAACATAGGCTCCATCTAGGGATCGTGTCTCTTTGCGAGTCGTGAAGAATAGTAGACCAAGTTCCTTTATTGGGTAAATGGAGTCAATATTGCATTTTGTAGAACTTTTTTAGAAAAGGATCGCACTGAGAAAAGGGCTTCAACCGTAACTTAGAAAACCTTTAAAACACATGAAATCATGCCTTTTAGTTAGGCTATTTGAAAATTCTTTTTCCTGAAATTGTATTCAGATTTGCTTAAGATAATCAAAACAACCTTAACCTATCTATCAGACTCTATTTGATCTTATTTGTGTCAAGGCGGAGTGATTTTAATGATTTAATTAGGGAATCCTTAGTTGGTTTAGAATGTAAATCTTGTCGAGAGGAATACTAACTACCAGAGTACGTTATAACACATGTATAATAGTCTTGCAGATATTGTAGAGATTGCTTCACTGCCAGCAAGCATGTTCAATACCTCGGTGAAGTTATCTAATTCCCAAATTGAATTTTCTTTCACCACTTCATTTTGTAATCTTTCATTTAAATTCTTGATATGAGGTCAATCATTTAATGAATTTACTTTCATCATCTCTTTTTTGAACTAGATGGGGGCAATCATTTAGATGAATTTCCTTTCACCATCTGTCTTATATATATATATTTTTAAGCATGAAGTGGGGGAAATCAACTTGTATGTCATACACCAGGGATGATATATGCTTATAATTGAGCAACAGAGGTTTGTTAACTCACTTTGATTACTCTGGGTTAATTTCCTTCCGACCTTCAAGACACCTTCACCTACAAGGAATTTTTTCACAAGGGATTTTTACTTTTTCAGGGGATTGCCTTGAGTGAAATCAATCAGTTTGAATCTATTAGAAAGGCTAAAGTAGTCAGGATTAACCTAAACATACTTTCTCCCAGTTAAATTGAGAGGTGCGTATAAATATTCACCTAACATTACTTTGAGACATGTTTCTAAGTTTTTAGAGTTAAGGCGAAATATTCTCTCTGTGGAGACCAGGGGAGAAGATGAGAACCAAAGGGAACATAAGCTTTAATATGGGTAGACTAGAAAAATAAGAGTATTCGAAAACTCTATTGCGAACATGATCAATCTCACATAATCTTTTCAGTGATTCTTGTATTTCCCTAAGTTCTTTTATTTGTATTTCATTTTTATTTAATGTTCACTTAATTAAAAAAAAAAAATTATTTATTAAACATCAGAGAAAACTTTTAAGATTAGTCTATAATTCTCATATTCCTCTTATCGTTGATTAGGTGAAAATATTTCTATGAATGAGACTTCTTTCAGATTTAGCTAGATTCCCCTGACAACTTCGACTTGGTTCAGTAGGTTTTAGAAGCTCATACCTTAATATTTCTTCATATTTTAAACTAAGACGACTATTTATTTATCACTTGTTTTGGGAGCATATCTCTATTCTGAAATGTTTTTCTGATATTTCAACTATCAGGCAATATCCTGCGATAAAAATAAACATGAGATCTGTCAGATACTTCTCAAAAGAAATAGTAACTATTACCTATTTTTTTATTTTCCTGTTTTCCTTTTTGAAAACAACAAACGTGTTTGTATTTATAGTGAAAGTAGCAACTTACCAAAGAAATGAAAAAAACCGTGAATCAAAGTAAATAAATCAAACTTTTATATACAGTGAGAGTTTGGAAACCGTTTATTGCATAAAATGCTTTAGGTAATGCCCATTCATAGGGGCGTTAAGGATTTTTCCATCTAGATTTTCCAATAAAAATGAATTCTTCCCTTCGGAAGTTGTGATCTTGAAGGGTACACACCAGATATGGTTGAATTTGTCATGTTTTCTTGAGTCTTCCTTCCTAGCATCCCAATTTAAAACCAGGTCACCGGGAAGGAATTTCCTATCTTTAGCTTTTTGGTAAAACAGGGATTTCATTTTATCTTGATCTTTCTAGAGCTTCTCATCTACTTCAGCCCTATTTTGTTGGACTTGTTGGATCATGTTGTCATTGATGCCACTGGTTTGATTGATTGATGTCATTGATTGATGTCAAGTGATTGATTGATGTCAAAGGATTG
>SNQJ01S0035882.1:55976-67243 GCA_010110895.2 Picea sitchensis | reverse complement strand
AAAAGAGCAGAACCTGTTATATTAAACTTTCAAAAAAGGAAAAACATTTTTCATGCATATGCCAGCTATCCTTCCTGTACAGGAAACCAGAACACCTAGCCTGTCCACAGCAGTATGCAAAATTAGGCGTCATGTTTCGCCACCCTGCCTGAAGGAAACCAGGGTGTATGTCCATTATGCTTAACAGTAAAAGAAAAGTTGTGCTAGAGCTAACTAAACTAAGAACTGAAGAGCTATGGCTCTGGTAGACAGTAATTGAAAAGAACATGTAGACCATAAGGAAGACCAGAACCTATTCAATCGGAGTTGCCACCATTGACAGGGAGGACAAAGTGTTGCGCACATGTGGGGCATTGGCGTCGTGGTGTAACTTTGGAGTAGGCTACGTAGAGCATGTCTAGGCGTTGGCTGACTTGCACAGCTCTGAAGATTTGATCCTCCACTAGGCTACGCACTTCGAAAATAAAATTGAGGTGCTCTAGATGCAGGAGCGGTGGCGAAGGTGGCGAATTCCTTTCAGTCTCTGCTTCCCTTGAACCCGACGTCGTCCTCTGCTTCTGCATGTCGGCAGTGCACTCTAGCTATGCCTCCTCAGTCTCCTTTGCCTTGTAACCCGGTGTTGGCCTCTGCGTCTGTGGCCCAGCTATGGATTCTGGTGGCTCCTCCTCCACAGGGCAGGCTGCGAATTATGCACTTGGAGATATGGTGGGAGTAGGAGAATCACCCAAATTGGGTGCCATTGACGTGTGACCGAAGCTCGTCGGAGGATCCCAATTGTCCGGGACAACAAACAGTCGGCTTTCAGAGAAGTCCATTGGTAGCGTGATGGATAGGTCCTCCTCAACGTAAGTTCAAGGCGGCAAGTTTGTTGGAGTGGTGCCTCTTCGACGCTTCTCCTTAGCCAAGAGCATAGCCCTAGAAAACCTCTGGTGCCTTTTCCTTCGTGTGTCCACTGCATACCAGCCAGCGCCCCTGCGAGGTCTACCCCTTGCCCGTGGCATGGTGAGGGCTAGGGCGAAGCCTTCTGTGCAGCAATGCTTACCCTGCTGAAACAAATTCGAATGCATAATGGGAGGTCCGCTCAAGCTAATGAATACATAACCCATGGCTGCCAGCATTAACGCCGAGAGATTAATGCTCTGGCTGGCCGTCCCTTGCCCACGTGCGAGGAGCTCCATCAGTATCTGGTGGCCGATGGAGGAAAGGACCTTAATAACTGCTCGCAGCTGGGAGTAGGCACCCCATTAATGGCTCCTCCATTGGTGCCTCCACGTGCCCAATCTGTCCACTTGTCACCCCATCCAGGGGTAGGAGATCCTTGTCAGCTAGGAGTTGACATTGTTGGAATATGTCGGAGGCTTCGGGGGTTCGAGCGTCCCAGATTATGCGTTCCAATTCTCTTTGGACTCCTTCATTTGCCAGGTAGTCAGCCACTCCATTTTCCTTCCTCTTAACATGGGAGGGAATGATGTTGAAGTTGCATTTGAGTAAGTTGTTAAATTCCTCAAGCAGTCCTGCAAGCCGCCAACTGGGTGAGATTTTTTGCGGGTTTCCCCCATGCAAGATCTTGGTGATTAGCTGGATGATGATTTGTGAGTCCCCTTCTAGAATTATTTTGTAGCTGGATAGGGAGACAACAACTTGGAGGCCTTGTAGTAGGCCCATTATTTCCACTACATTGTTTGTGGTTTCCCCTAGATACCCTGCTGCCAAGGCGAGGATTTCCCCCGTGGAATTTCTGACCACCGCCCCGTAGCCTGCGGGTCCTGGATTGCCCTTTGAGGCTCCATCAAAATTGATTTTTACAAATCCGTTGGGGGGGGGGTCCAGGTGCATGGGCTGGGGGTTCGAGTCTTGGGGGCATGGCCTGTCACCAGGTCATTTAGATTGAGTTTCCATCTGTGAAGGGTGCTTAATTCTTCGCTGTGACAAACCCAGTCTTTCGCTTGCTAGCTCTTACTTCTCATCGTTTCCTTGATATGTGTGACCACTCTGTTCCAGGTGAGCTCTGGAGTGGATTCCTTGGAGTGAAAGATGTGTTTGTTTCTCTCCTTCCATATTTGCCAAAGGATGAAACCTGGGAGGAGTTGCCATATGTGGTTTAGGATGGGGTTGTTGAAGGTGGTTTCTCCCTAGTGCTCGATGGTATCTCTGATGCTACCTCTGTTTTGGTTGGATCTGCGCATGATTTGAGCCCCCTAATCCCAAACCGCTTGGCTGTAGTGACAGCCATTGAAAAGATGCTCATTGGTTTCTTCTTGGCAGTGACATAAAGCACAAATTGAGGGCCCAATAAATCCCCTTTTCCAGAGGTTTTCCCACATTAGAATTCGATTTTGAATAATTAGGCATAGGAAGGTGGAGACCTTTGGCCAGAGGGCCTTGTCCCAAACTATACCCCAGATGGGGTCCTTTTCCTGATTGTGATAGTTGCCTTGTACATAGTAGGCTTCTTTAACCGAGAAGTTGCCTGAGGCAGAGTGCCCCCATCGAAGGATGTCAGGTCCCTCCTTGATGGGGATTTTCCTGCATGCTTCTTCATTTTGCCATGCCGATAGGTTAACGTCAGGAGGGATCCCTAGATCTTGACTAGAGGTTTTCCACTGCCTCCAGTTTTGTCTCGCTTCCATATGTTTCCAGAGGTCTTTTACCTTTAGTGAAGGAGCTTGATTGAGGGCATGTTGTAGGGGTGTGAGCTCAGCAAGTTCTGTTAGAGGCTTGAGTTGTTTCCACGAATCCAGCCAAAACTCTACACTATCGCCATTACGTATCTCCCAGAATGCGTGCTTCTGCACTAAGTCTTTGTTTTGCCAAGTGGTGTTCCAGATGTTCGAGCCCTGTATTTTGATGTTGTGTCCGATCAGTTGATTCGGATGCATTGTGGAGGCGTATTTGTTCTTCCAGATTTGTGCACATAATGCATCTGGCGTTTTCATCCATCTCCACTATATCTTGGCCCCCATTATCTGATTGATCCTGCCAGGGTCTTGAAGCCCAAGGCCTCCCATGTTTTTAGGAGCATAGACTTTGTCCCAACTTACCAAAGCCCATTTCTTGTTTGGTTGCAGACCTTGCCAGAGGAAGTTCCTCTCTATATTTCTGATAGCTCTGATGGTTTGTTTGGGTGCGGCTAGAGCTGTGAAGAGATAGGTTGGGAGGGTCTGAAGGACCGATTTTAGCAAGACCAATCTGGATGCTATTTTTAGGGGTCTGAAGGTCCAATTGGCTAGACAGTTTGAGATAGAAAGGAGAATGTTGTCCCATGAGATGGACTTGGCAGGCACTCCCGTGAGAGGAATGCCCAGGTAATTGGATGGAAGGGAGCTCCTAGGGATGCCTAGGATTTTGGAAATGTGCAATTGGACTGCTGCAGGAGTGTTAAAAAATAAGAGCTTGGATTTGTCAAGGTTTAGGGTCATGCCTGAGGCTTCGGTGAAGTCAGACAGGATGGAATTGATCTTTTGGGCTTCTCGTGCAGTGGGAGAGTTCATGAGGAGGGTGTCATCAACGAATTGGCTCTGAGAGGGGGATGGGCTGATGTTATGCAGGGGAAGGCCTTTGAGGCTGCCTTCCTGGACCGCTGACTTGATGTAACATCCCAGGCCCTCCACCATTAGGACAAAAAGGAAGGGTGAAAGTGGATGCCCCTGCCGAATACCCCTGGAGGTTGAGAAGGGCCGGGAGGGAACCCCATTTACTAGGATTGAGAAGAAGGCCGAGGAGGTGAGATTTATAATCCAGCTAACCCAAGTTTGATCAAAACCAAAGGAAATTAGGATGGCTTTAAGATAATGCCAACTGGCTTTGTCGAAATCTTTTGATAGGTCAAGTTTGATTAGCATACCTAGGATTTTTGCAGATTTGAGGGAGCTGATTACCTCATGTGCTAGTATGACGTTGTCCATGATCTGCCTACCTTCCACGTAGCCGGCTTGTTCATTGGAGATTACAAAGGGAAGAATTGGCTTGAGTCGATTTGCAATTACATTGGTAATGATGTTATAGATGACATTGCACAGAGCTATGGGTCTGAAGTGCTTGGGGTTGGTGACTTGTTCCTCCTTCGGAATGAGAGTGAGGAAGGTGGCATTGAAAGATTGAAGAACTTGGCCCGAGGTTCGTGATTCCTTGACCACCTCCCAAACGTCCTTTCTTATGATGTCCCAACAGTGATGGAAGAAGTCTGTAGTGAAGCCATCAGGGCCTGGTGCCTTTCTAGGGGGCATGTCCTTTGCTACTTGATCCACCTCCTCCTGGGTAATTGGCCTTGTTAGAGCAGCATTCTGTTCCGGGGTGATGAGTGAGGGGATGTGATTAGTAACTCAGGTGATGGCTTCCTTTTGGTCCTGCTTGTTTTCCGTCATGAGGTTTTGATAATGCCGTATGAGCTCCTCTTCAATGCGGCTGTGATCTCTTAGTAGGTTACCGTGCTCATCTTCCAGATGGGTTATTCTGTTGATGTGACTCCTGTGGATCATTGTTCTGTGGAAAAATTTTGTGTTCTTTTCCCCTTCCCTGAGCCATTGCACCCTGGATTTTTGCCTCTAGAGGATTTCTTCCTGCTGTCTTCTCTGATCCAGGTGCGATTGTAATTGCTCCTCCTCCTTCATGAGTTCAAGAGTTCGAGCTCCAGTTATGAAGATTTTTTGTATCTCGGCTAGCCTATTCTCGACGTCCTTGATGCTCTGAAATATGTCTCCAAAGGTATTTATGTTCCAATGTTTGAGCATTTGCTTAAATTTTTTGAGTCATTGCTGAAATTTGTACATCTTGGTGCCGTAGTCTGTCTCAGCTTGTTTCCACCAAGTTTTCGCTAGCTGCTGAAAGTCTGGGTGGGTGAGCCAGAATTTCTCGAACTGGAAGGGTTTAAGCACGGGGGTGGTTTCTGTTGCAATATGAAGGGCGATTGGCCAATGGTCTGAGCCCGCTTTGGGGAGGGTCAAACTTTCCATGCAAAAACCTCTTTCTATCAGCTCTTCCGTGATGAGGAAGTGGTCAAGTCGGCATGCCACATGCTGACTACCTGATCTGCGGTTGGACCAGGTTAAAGTTCCATTGTTGTTTTCTATATCAACTAGATTCAACTGTTCAGGAAGGGTTTTGAACTTACCGTTGTGTTGCTCAAGTCTTTTGCTTCCACCAACTTTCTCCTCTAGTGACATAATCATGTTGAAGTTGCCTCCCAGGATCCAGTTTGGCGTGGTGATCAAGGCTTTAATGTGGGCCAGCTTGTCCATGAACTTGTTTTTTTCCTATTGTCCTTGAGGGCCATAGACATTGGTGATGGTCCCCTCTTGATTCGAGCCTATTACTTCAAAGTGGGATGATAGGGTACCTGTGGTGGAGAAGGGCCCACTGAGGATGGTGTGGTTTGGGTTCCACAGAATAGCAAGGCCTCCTGAGGCTCCCGCTGCGTCCGTGTAGAAGTAGTTACAATCCTTCCAAATACGTTGGAAGATGTTTTCCGCTTCCATCCCCGCACATTTTGTTTCCTGTAGCATTAAGATGTCTGGACTTTCCTCCTTGATGCAGTCCCTGAGGATTATTTTCTTAGATTTGTCGTTGAGTCCTCTTATGTTCTAGGTTATGAGCTTCATCATTAGGAGGAAGAGTGTGGGTGGAGGTATCCCTCCGAGAGCTTCTGAATCTGACCTGAGTTAATCATGAGATTTCCTGCTTCTTTGATTAGTTGATGTGTCGGTTTTCACCCTCGCCTCTTATTCTCACGTGGGATTTTCTTAGAGCCAGTGCTTGATTCTGTGGTGATACCAAGGCGGGCTGTAGATCCTGCCATTGAGTCGAGGAAGACTTTGTGCACCTTTTTGAGCTTCTCTTCTGGGAGGCCTTGCAGATCCCTTAAGTTGAGGGCTTCTTCCAATTTTTCGAAGTCGATACCTACTAGATCTTGGGAGTCCAGTTGCATCGATGTGTCTCCATCTGTGTCCCCCCTTTCCTCGGCATGGGTCTCTTTGTTCTAGCTAGGGGGGGACGTAGGGCTCGGATCTGTGCCTTTCTGTGATCCATTGTGCAGATTTTGGATTTCCGCTTCCTCAGGGAGCTGGCTTAGTATATCATAGGCATTCTTGGTCGAGATGCTAGGTTTGGGGCCGACTGCTTGCTTTCGAGGGGGGTACTTCTTCCTTGATTGGATTGTTATGAATCCATCCTTCTGCGTGTTCTGATCGGCTTTGGGAGCTGGCAAATTCAACGGGTAGTCCCGGAATAGGTGGCCATGCTCATGGCATCTTCGGCATCTAAATGGGATGTGTTCATAATCGAGGGTTTGCGACCAGTCCTCGTCCTGATACTCCAGTATTAATGCTCCTGGTAGGGCTTGAGCTATGTTCATGTACACACATATTCGGGCATATGAGGTGTATTTTCGCTGCTTTGTGGCTTCTGAGTCTTTGACATATTGGCCAATGGTATTTCCTATTCCCATAAGAATCTCTTCCAGCCAGAACTCCTGTGGGAGGGAATAGAGGCGAATCTAGACGGGTGCCATTGTGAAATCTTCCTTGTCCAGGCTGAAGCGCTCTGTCCAGAACCTGAGAAATAGCCCTGCTAAGTTGAATAAGTATGGGTCATTCTCAAAGATGCGGTCTTTGTCTTCTAGGTTATACAAAATGATTGTGAAGAAGCCTTTTGAACTAAGATGAACCTCGTAGTCTCCCCTGGGGTTCCACCAGTGTTTGATCCATTTGTTTAGGTCCCTTTCTGATGGCCAGAGTCCCAGGAACTTACCAATGAGAGCATGTTCTTGCATGAATTGAGTATGCTCACCAACCCTGGTTGAACTTATGAGGTACCTGGGTGCTTTATCCATTTGAGGGATGCATTTGTCGAGCTCCCATCCTCGGGGCGCTTTGGGACGGGATGTGCTGGCATCCGTTTCCATTTCCTTTCTGAAACCCTGTTCCTTGGCAAGGAGTTCCTCTCGGATTTGCTGCGGCGGCTCAAATGCAGGTCACTTCGATCTCGTGCCCCCTCTATCATTGACGGTTATGTTACTGTAAGAGGGGGGTTTCCCCCCCTCCTCTGTGCCCATGTCTGCAGACCAGAGCCGGTAATGGTTCACCCAGGGCTAGTTGGTAGTTGGGCTACGGAGTGTGCTATAGCGATAAAGCAGAGGCGCGCATGGGCTTCAGGCTAGGGTTCCCTCACCAGATTTCTCTTGCACCAAATTCCACATTATTACAGGAGCCTAGAGCCTCCCGAATGTTCAAGATTTTATAAGTTATTATTAATATACATAATTAACTATATTTTACCATGGGTACTTTAGGTATGTAACATATATTAGGATTAGGTTTATATTTATTCTCATTAGTGTTAGGGCCAGATTAGGGTTAGGGTTATTAGGGTTTATTTTATAATAACAATAAAATGATTTGAATTCAATTTAACTAATATTAATAGCTTAATTTTAATCCATTAAATTGTAAATATATTTAATCTACAAGAAACCCTATAAATTTGTAAATCTATTTAATCTTAAGAAACATTGTAAATTTTATCAATATCCTTAGAATAACATAACTCATCAAATGTAATAAAAATTCTAACATGAGGAACAAAACCAATGTGACAAACAAAACCAAATGTTCTAACATGAGTAACATAGTAATGTTGTAATCTGATGACCATAATAGCATCACAATAATACAAACATAGTAACGTCAGAATCTGACGAACATAGTCATGTCGTTGCAATTTGATGACCATATCTCCATTATCGTAATATGATGAACATAGACATATTTTCATAATGTCACAAACATGGTAGCGTCACATGACAAACATAGTAACATAGAAATGGTGATGAACATTTCCCTATCATCGTAATGTGACAAACATACGCCCCATCGTCACATTGTAATGAACATAGCCATATTGTCACAATGTTACAAACATAGACTTATCATCACAATATGATGAATATAGCCTCATCATTGCAACGTGATGAAAACAACCCGATCACAATGTGATGAACATTTTCCTATCATTTCAATGTGATGAGCATAACTCTGTTGTCATAGTTTGGCAAGCATAGACATATTGGCACAATGTGACAAGCATGGTAGCGTCACATGACAAACATAGTAATGTCACAATGTCATGATCATTTCCCTAGGATCATAATTTCATGAACATATCCCCATTATTATATCACGATGTCACGAACATATCGCCATTGTCACATCGCACTGTGATGAGCATATCCATATTGTCACAATGCGATGAGAATGGTAGCATCACATGCCAAACTTAGTAACGTCGCAATGTGATGATTATTTCCCTAGGATCACAATGTCACGGACATATCCCCATTGTCACATTCTGATGAAAATAACCATATGGTCGCAAGGTGAAGAACATAGCCTCATTGTCACAATGTGATGAGCATAGCATCATCATAACAATGTGATGAACACAAAAATAATGTTGTGTCATCACATTTTGACAAGAATACCGACATTGGAATTTGATGAACATAACCTGACATTGTAATGTTATGAGTATTATCCTATGATTACAATGTGATGAACATAGGCATATTATCGCAATGTGACAAACTTAGCCTCATCGTCACAATGTGATGAACAATGTATCATCATCCCAATGTGATGTAGATATATTGATTCCATAATGTGACAAATGTACTGTCGCAATGTATAAATCATAAACCATTGTCACAATGTGATGTATGCAACCCAATGTCGCATTGTGACAAACATGGCCCAATATTGCAAAGAGATGACCTATTCCACTACAAAAATGTTTTTGTAATGTCTTTATGATGTGTTTAATTCATTAGAAACACACACACACACATATGATGCATTTCATGATGTGTTTAATTCACTATATATTGTAGGGTCAAATGAAAAAAAAACTAACGTCGCAATGTGATGAGCATTTCCCTACCATCATAATGTCATGAACATATCCCCATCATCACATTTTGATGAAAATAGCCATATTTTCGCAATGTGATGAACATAGTCTCATTGTCACAATGTGATGAACATATCATCATCATCACAATGTGACAACAATATCCATGTCATCCTAATGTGTCAAATGTATCCATGATGTTGCATTATCAAAAACATGGTATTGTCACATTCTAGAAAGGATAGGAATGTCACAATGTAATGAAAATACCCTTTCATCGAATATGATGACCATTTCCTCACAATCACAATGTGATGAGCATATTCATATTGTTGCAATGTGATGAACTTAGCCTCATCGTCACAATGTGATGAACAATGCATCGTCATCGCAATGTGATGCAAATATTTTGACGTTGTAATGTGAGAAACATTTCAAAATGTCACAATCTGTCAAACATAACCCATTGTCACAATGTGATGTATGCAAGTTAATGTCGCATTGTGGCAAACATAGCCCAATATTGCAAAGAGATGACCTTTTCCCAATGTTGCAATGTAACGAACAAAACCCGATTCCATTTAGTGTGACGACCAAGAATATTCTATCTACATTTGATCCTAACCATAAAAAAAACATTAAGGATTAAAAACGTATTAAATGTGCCCATTGCCTATAGGTGTACGCCTTTCGGCGTAATTAATTCATCAATACATTAATAATGTACTTATTTATTTATACATTAATTAATAATTAATAATACATTATTTATTTACACATTAGTTAATACACTAGACTATAATGTATTAGTTAATTATTACATTAATGTTTTATCACATCAACACTAATGTATTATAAGTTTATTAATATTTTAATATTAAATATATTAATAATTATTAATATAGTGATAATTAATATGTTAATAATATCAATCATTAACTATATCAATAGTTATTAATATAGTGATAATTAAGATATTAATTGTTAATATAAATGAATACATGTTATTATGAGTGAATAAATAGTAATAATAACTATTAGTATTATTAATAATATACTAATACTTTATAAAAATTTACAATGTTTCTCAAAATTAAATAGATTTACAAATTTATAGGGTTTCTTCTAGATTAAATTTATTTTATGAATTTAAATTGGTGTAAACTGGAATTATTCATGACTATAAATAAAAAAACCTAAATTAAAAATTAAACTCGTAAACAATAAATGAAAATTCTAAATCGCCGAGAATAAATCATGCTTCTACTTGTTTTCTAATCCAATCCAACTTAAATTGTCCATAACTATAAATCAAAAACCTAAATAAAAAATCAAACTAGTAAACAATAAATGAAAATTCTAAATCGCAGAGAATAAATCATGGTTCTATTACTCATTCTCTAATCCAATCAGTGTTGTAACAATCAGTGTTGTAACAACAAGTGCAATCCTTGCAAGAAAGGCGTCCATAATATATAATATGAAAAGCCAGATGTCACATAAGCGGCCATAATATGAAACGCCCACCGCAGAAAGGCGTCCATAATATGAAATGCCCACCAGCTAACCAGATGCCATATATGCGGCCATAATATGAAAAGCCCGCTAGCTACACAGATGCCAAATACCATCCATCTGGCCTTAATATGAAATACACCTGGTAAAAGAAAATAATTAGGTGAGAAAAGTGGCAATACATTACCTTAATCACATGCTCCATTGCTAATTACATAAACATGTGAATCAATTGGACAATACAGTAATTTTTTAATCAGATTAAGTAAATGTGAAAAAGTAAACACATAAGTCTCTATCTACATTTGATCCTGACCATAAAAAAACATTAAGGATTAAAAACGTATTAAATGTGCCCATTGCCGGCGTAATAAAATATGGATTGGTTAAGTCATCAAAAATAATATTAAATAATTAATATTAAATAAAGAAAGATGACAACATTTGCATTAATAAATATTATGAAATGTTAATAAATTTCAAAATGACTATTAATATTTTCCAATTTTTAATATAATTAAAGATAAACAAACATGTTTAAACAATTAATTTACAAACCTTAGAATTATATTATAAAATTAGGATTTATATTAAGTATAAACAAATTTATTATATATCAAAATTAAGGTTTATATTAAGTATAAACAAATTTAATAAATGATAAATAAAATGGTATTTTGGATTCCCCTTCTACATATCTAAATTAACTATTTCCATTCATCAGTCACAATTATAAATTGCCTATCAGCCTTCATCAGTCACAATTATGTGTGGCTGTGCTAGTTATGAGATTTTTAAAAAGTTAGTAAAGATTGTGGAAGATAAGATTCGGTCGAGACGAGTTTTATCTGAAC
>SNQJ01S0035882.1:12211-51403 GCA_010110895.2 Picea sitchensis | reverse complement strand
TAAGATTGCAGAAGCATGTTTTATCCATATCAGAGATTCTTGTGATGTTGCTTGTAGAGTTTGTCCATTTTCTTAGTTTCAATATCACTCCATCTATATTTTCTTCTCGATTTGTAACTATTTTGTAATAGAATTAATCCTCTATTAGATTCTCTGTTGCAGAATAGTTATAGGTTGTTTCTTGCAGATGTCAAGGTTCAGAATTCATCCTTTGCTAGATGCTCTGTCCTGACCATATCTTTCCATGGATTTGTGCTTGGAATTAACTCGTTGCTAAGTGCTCCTTGTGTATTGATATGTTTTCTCTTTATTCTGTTGCCATACTTTTATAAATCCTTCTCTTTGTAATCATCTTCTATCTCACCTCTGCTCCATGGATTTCCATTGCCGAAACACTCTTTCTATTTGCTTGATCATTTGACTCCATTCCCAATGGACTACCTCCTGGTCCAACCCATCAACCCTAAAGACCTCAAAACTTTTTGTTACCCACAAATATGCCCATTGTTAAGCTTATTGGATATCTTATCGTGACATATTTTCTAGAGATCCCTCTCAAGTTGGAAGGGGCAGTTTCCAATCAAAAGTGGTTCAAGGTTATCTCGGAATTTACTTGCATGCAACCCAAGTCAAGTCTGAGTGACCAAATTTATTTCATTTAAAATGTGCTAAGGCTTGGCTCTATTACAACCTAGAACCAACTCTTAAGACAACATTTTCTGGTGCCGTTGTCGGGGACGGAGGAGCGGAGCTATTTTCCATGGGATACGACAAAAAGTTTAGATCTATTCCTTGATGGTGAACAAGGGATAGGCATTCAATAGGGTGCGATCATTCACTTAGCGACTCATTGGTTCAAAGACTCTACATGATTCACTAACGACTCCACTGGTCTCAAAATGTCGAATTCGTTCATTGCTCAGATTGTTGTAAGGTTTTCTACTCTAGATTTTACAAATGTTTATGATTTTCCAAACATTGTTCCAGACATTAAAGTTTGGGAAGATGTCCTTCCTAAATTTGGAGAATATGCGGATGACAATCCTTTGCAACACTTGTTTGAATTCCACAAGTTCATGGATGAATTAAATATACATCATGAATATGTCCTCATGAAACTATTTATGTTTTCGTTGGAGAGAAATGCTAGACTCTGGTATAAATCCTTACCTTATTCTAGTATTCCTTCATTGAAATATTTTCACATACTTTTTCATCAGCATTGTAAAAGAATCTATTTAGCTGAAATACTTTTTAAAGATTGTTGTAACATAAAATTCATAAGACAAACAGATCAAACACATCTTCTTGAAGATGAGGAAGGAATATCATAAATTTCTCAAGTCGATGAAGATAATCAATATGAAGAAGAGTTGGTTGATAAATAAGTAGGATATGATAGCTCTTGTGATCACATTCAAGAGAAAGATATTCGACATCATGGTCAACCTGCAGAAGAGAAAGAAAACAATAGTTGCTTGATCCAGAAATTACACATGAGACCACCTCCTCCTTTAACAAAAGAAGAGATAGATATTCTCCTGAACAGTCATGTTGTAACTCCTACTTACATAGATCTGTTGCATCCACACAATTTTGAATATCTTGTAGACTCAGTTTTGTTTCATGAAAAAGAGGTGGTTGTCGTGTTTAACAATCCTGAAGAATGTTTGGTGTTCGAGAACGATTTAGATTTTGATGTAAAGGCTGTTGATGATGAGGATGACAATGATATTTTTCAAAATTTGTTTCAAGATCAGATTGATGATTTTTCAATGTAGAAACCTTCAAGATTTTATTCTTATTTTCTATTATTTGATAAATATAGTGATGATGAAGAGGATTTTAAAGATTTGTTGTCTTATGAAATTTCATCAAATCCTATTTATCAACTAAGAGATGATCAGAAAAGTATGAATGCTATGGTTGAAAATTGATATGAATCTGTTGTTCAAGAGTATAATGAAGATCCTTTTAACTTTGATACATCCTCTAAAGATATCATTGTTGGAGAGGGTGATCATAAATTTTTCCATGATGCATATTTTCAAACTCAGTTTTCATTTGATCATTATCAATATAGTAATGTAGGAAATGAAGAACATATCTCTTCTTCTCTCTTAAAATTTGTCAGTTGTAATAGGCCAACATATCATAGTGATGAATTCAAATTACGGGGATATGACGAAGGAGAGAAGACATGTTTAGATCAGCAATTGATCATGCATGTTTTCCCAACAAATATTGAGCAGTCCACATTTAACATTCAGATCAGTAAAGGCATCGAGCAACAACATTTTAGTTAGTTGGAACAACAACAAAATGAGGTATTTCTATTTTACTTTCAAGATCCAGTAGAAGTTTATATGGAGTCAATATGGGGCACTGAATTTCTTATTTCTGACTTCTTCAAGTCTGAATATCAAAACTGTAAGTACCTGCTCCCAGAGCATGTTTTAAAATTTGCAGCTGCTCCTGTCATTTTTTTGCTCAAAGATGGAAGTATAAGTAAGTTTGTTAGTCAGATACTCGCTTGGTTGACTTGGAAGTTTTCCTATACTTGAACAAAGCAGTGATATCAGTTAGAGTAGGTGACGTATATACATAAGCTTGACTGTGAGAACTAGAGTACAACAATGGCTTTCAGTATGTTTCTGGTTTAGTTTGGAATCTAGTATGGTTTTGTTTTAAATAATTAGGACTCCATAGCCCAATGAATGCATAAGTAGTTTTTTGTTTTGAAAAGGTGAAAGTAAAGCGACAGAGTTCAAAGTTTGATAAGGATGATTTCAGGTCACCCAATGGATGATCATCGCCTGTTGACTAGCTCACATCACACAATGATATTTGTAAACTGGATAATTGTATAGATTCTTAGGCCCTTCAGATTAGATTGGTTCTTCTAATCCATAATGTCTCTTATTTTCCTTCAAGTTGTTTTTGGAGTGTATTTGTGCGGCTTGTTTTCATTTTGCGGATAGCTTCATTTTTTGTCTAAGAGATCTAGTCAAGTTGGGTAGTGAATCCAACAGATCTGAACAAATCTAGTACTGTTTGGTACTACTAGCATTGGTTTTTCCTTTTGTATTTGTTATTCATTATTAGATCCATCCTTCTAGGTGAGTTTTGGGTGTGATATTTGTAGAGACATTGGAGTGGGTTGATCGCACATCACTTCCAATTTCCTACAGCACTTTTGCTTCTTTTATTTTCTGGTTTTCCTTAGGCATTTGTGTTATTCATTAGATTAATAGACATTTGGATTTGATTTGGAAAAATATACAAATAAATAAAAATTCATGCTTGATTACTTTTAAAGCATTAGTGAAAAGAGTTCATTGGTTCATTGTTTGGTATCAATCATTGAAATGTTTTAGATCTAAACTATTTGTTGGTTGTTTGGAGTGTGAGGTCTCCTATTCAAATCTTTTCCCTCCCATATCTAGATTACATTGAATTGAAAGATTTTCATTAGCATATTTTCATTGCTTTGTTGGGTCAAGAGTCATAACATCACCAAAAGAGTTTAATCCATCTCCCTTTGACTTAAGGAAAATCCATTAAAAAGAATCGTGTAATCTAAAATTTATCAGAAAATTCTATTTTATTCTGAACCAACAGTAGATAGACTTAGGAATTTGGAATAATATTAGACAGTAAACTCTCCAAGGCCATTCCAACAAAAAAATAGGATTAATTAAAGAGTGGAAAATCCATTCCTAGAACTAGTGTGTGAGGAGCCTCTCTAACACAGGAGTTAAGAACAAGCTTGCATTAGGGAACATAGGGAGATTACCCCTCTCTTCTTCTTTTGGTGTTTGTGATACCACTTCAATTTTTACATATAAGAGGGTTTTGTTGGTGCCACACCTCCGAAGGTTTGGGATTATTTAACTTTCACTTACATGCGGTTAGACCTACGAATTTTTGTCGGGTCATTGATTCTAAGGTGGTATCCTTAGTGACCATTCCTAGGAATCCACATAAGTGACTACACATGGGAAGTTCTTTTAGTACCCGGGGAAAACATTCGTTCATGGTTTCAAATCCCGCCAATGGTGTCTTCCTCATTAAAGGGTACTTGAACTAGTCAGGTTTGTTTCGTGTAGATCATCATAACTGATCCTAATACCTTCTCTACCCAATCTTGTGGGGACTTCCTCTCCTCCACAAGGTTGCTTTTCGGAAGGCCCCTAATCCAATTAGTTTTTTTTCTATTTTCCTATATTGATTAGTGGTGCATACTCTTTGAGTCCGATTTTAGGTCATCCTTAGTTTGAATTGTGATTGGATTTCCACATATTACATTCATTGTGGATGAATCATAACATTGATCCCGTCAATTATGAGGACTTCAACCCATGTTGAAACCACCTTTTTGTAAATTCTAACCTTGTACAATGTCTACTGTAAACAAATATTTAGAAAAGAACAAAAAAGATACAATGGCAAATAAAAACATTACACAGAGATTTTTCCAGTGGAAACTTGAACCGAGAAAACTAGCATATATTATATTCATTCATTGTGTTACATTGTTTACAATACAATATACATATAGGATCCAGTGGCATCCAAAACCCTAACCCAATGACCTGGATTAGTCCAAAACCCTAATTCCTTAACCGGAAATAAAAAACCATCGGCAAAAACTATGTGCCGAAAACCACCTAAATACATGACACGTTTACCAAGGTAGGTGTCATGTTTCGTGAGACAGCAATTTTTTTTCCGGGGGACTACTCGTGCAAAGAATATAACACATACCGACACTTTTAACCAATGCAAGATACGTGACAAATATTTTGAAGGGACTAAAATTTGGTTTGATGAGACTTGTTTCATCGAAGTAGAATGGGTAGATGAACTTCCTCAACCAAATTTTAATCCTCCTTTGACTAAGAAAGACGCACCTCTACTAGGTAAGGGAAGTTTTTTAGTGATCCTTTTTCTTTGTTTATTCATCCTCTCACAATGTTAGGATCAAGTATTTCATCCATTGTAGATAAGATATCCATCCCATCATCAAGTGGGATTGAGGGAGATCCCCTCGGGGGCATCTCCATGATGCCCACATAACCATCCCTTAGCACCATTGGATCTACACCATCCATGTCTTTTTCCACTGGTCTTTCCATATAGGAGACGTCAATTGTGTCATTCTTTCCATCCATTAGTATACCTAGCATTCTTATATCCATCCCAACCATTTTAATTCCCACTTCTAGATCATTTTCTAGTGGGGGGTCGAGCGTTGGTTTCAGCTTGGGAGGTGGAAATCCATCCATGTCCACCAATCGTATGAGCATCCTGACATCATTAGGTGCAGGTGTACCTTTTGGGAAGAATATTTCTAGTGGTTTTGGGGCTTTCCCTAGTCAGGATGGGGGTAGTAGTACATCAAGAGGTTTCAGTTAGCCACTAACATAAATATATATGTATACATTTAATGAGACATGGGCCAAGATTTGACTCCTAGTCCCATGTCCAACCCTTTCATCTCCAAGAAAATATATATAAATGAGAGTTTTGGTTCCCCATCTTTCATAAGTAGTTGCATGCTAAGGCTATGTTTCCAACACTATACCAAATATATGTATGTTATGGTTATGTTGCCAACACTATAACAAAGGTTTGAGATACACCTGCTTCCATCCAGCTTTCTTGATTTTTGTTATCCTCATGTTACCCAAATTTCCTCTTGTCAATTACATAAGGGGAAGTGAGGTGAGTTTGTTTCAACGTCAGAGAGACAACTCATTTGTTATAGCCTTAATTTTTCACTTACATGCCATAAGGGGGTTCAATAGAAGATGAAATCAAAAATACATGTTTTTCTTGAGATTTGGGCCCATTTTGGAGGTCATTGTGGCTCTCATAAAAGACATCACACGATAATCATTGCACATCAGATATGGTGCAACAAGTGATGATCTATCAAAACTTCTAAATTTGTGGAGTTAGTAAGAGATATGCGAGGGATGAGTTTTATCTTCATGGCATGGGCCTTGGAACTCACAACATTCGAGTCTCTAGTGGTCTCTAGAAAATCTAAAACTTATCCCAAGCCTCTTCCAGATATCTATATAAGAAAGGAAAGTGTGGAACAAGAGGGAGGAAGAATTAATTGCAGAGTTATGGTGTTTCTTTGTAGGGGGGATTTTCTTATTCACAACAGCCATAAATCATAGTTCCTAGCATGATCAAGAAGGTTGAGGAGAAGAAAGGAGCAAGGAGTCGAAGGAGAATTACATCATCATCAAAGGTATGAGCTTGGTGTAATTTATTTATGTTAAATAATAGATCACTATTTTTCCCACATATTGTTTGTGTTTTAATCATGAATGGTTTGTTTTTGGTATTAAAAGTAATAGATCAATTTATATCTAAATAGAATTATCGCTTTCTAACACTAGCGGAAGAAGGAGATTTGGCGTTGTTTGTTTCTTGTGTGCATGAATCATGTTTCAAGAGCTAGAGATTCATTTTAGGAGTTGTAGCATCAAGGATACACAAGGAAAACCTTCAAAGATCAGGTATGTTAATCTATCCTCTCTTGCTTTTCTTAGATCTAGGAAGACCAAAGAAATATAGCTCTTTATGTCTAGGATTTATAGGAATATCCTAGGCAGATATTGACATCCATGTCATGAGATCCATGTGCTATTTTATCGCATAACATAACTAGACCATACTAGGGAATAATATTCTCTATTTTGGGTTCCCTTACAAATCCACCCACTGCATGTTTGTGATTTGGTCTTGTTTTCCCTGATAGACTCCTCTTGAGTTTATATCTATTGGATCTAATAGATACGAGACATATATGATAGATATGGAATAGATATTTACTTCTATAAAAAATGAAAAATTATATGCTTCATCATGGATTGCACTACAAGGGTCACGCGATGATCATCGCCTGTTGACTAGCTCACATCACAAGATGATATTTGTAAAATCCATAATTGCATAGATTCCTAGGCCCTTCATATTAGATTGTTTCTTCTAATCCATAAGGACTCTAATTTTCCTTCAAGTTGTGTTTGGAGTGTATGTCTGCATATTGTTTTCATTTTGTGGATAGCTTCATTTTCTGTCTAAGAGATCTACTGAAGTTGGGCAGTGAATCCAACAGATCTGAACAAATCTAGCAGTGTTTGGAACTACTAGCATTGGTTTTTCCTTTTGTAGATGTTATTAATTATTAGATCCATCCTCCTAGGTGATTTGTGGGTGTGATATTTGTAGAGACATTGGAGTGGGTTGATCAGACATCACTTCCAATTTCCTACAACACTTTTGCGTCTTTTATTTTCTGGTTTTTCTTATGCATTTGTGGTATTCATTATATTAATAGACATTTGGATTTGATTTGGAAAAATATACAAAGAAATAAAAAATCATTCTTGATAACTTTTAAAGAATTAGTGAAAAGAGTGCATTGGTTCATTGTTTGGTTTCAATCATTGAAATGTTTCAGATTTAAACTATTTGTTGGTTGCTTGGAGTGTGAGGTATTCTATTCAAGTCTTTTCCCTCCCATATATAGATTACATTGAATTGAAATATTTTCATTAGCATATTTGCATTGCTTGGTTGGGTCAAGAGTCATAACATCACCAAAATACTTTAATCCATCGCCCTCTCACTTAAGCAAAATCCATTAAAAAGAATCGTGTAATCTAAAATTTATGAGAAAATTCTATTTTATTGTGAACCATTAGTAGATAGACTTAGGACTTTGGAATAGGATTAGATAATAAATTCTCCATGGCCATTCCAACAAAAATTAGGATTAATTAAAGAGTTGAAAATCCATTCCTACAACTAGTGTGTGAGGAGCCTCCTCTAACACAGGAGTTAAGAACAAGCTCACATCAAGGAAAGTAGGGAGATTACCCCTCTCTTCTTGTTTTGGTGTTTTTGATACCACTTCAATTTTTACATATAAGAGGGGTTTGTTGGTGCCACACCTCTGAAGGTTTGGGATTACTTAACTTGCACTTACATGTGGTCAGACCTACGACTTTTTTTTGGGTCATTGATTCTAGGGTGGTATCCTTAGTGACCATTCCTAGGAAGCCACATAAGTGACTCCACATGGGAAGTTCTTTTACTACCTGGGGAAAATATTTGTTCATGGTATCAGATCCTGCCAAGGGTGTATTCCTCAGTAAAGGGTACTTGAACCAATCAAGGTTGTTTTGTGTAGAACATCATAATTGCTCCTAATACCTTCTCTATCCAATATTGTGGGGACTTCACCTCCTCCACAGGGTTGGTTTTCGGAAGGCCCCTAATCCAATTAGTTTTTTTTTATATTTTCCTAGACTGATTAGTGGTGCATTGTCTTTGAGTGCGATTCTAGGTCATCCTTAGTTTGAATTTTGATTGGATTTGCACATATTACATTCATTGTGGATGAATCATAACATTGATCCTATCAATTATGAGGACTTCAACCCATGTTGAAACTGCCTTTTAAGCAATGCAAGACAGGTGAAAAATATTTTGAAGGGACTAAACTTTGGTTTGATGAGACTTGTTTCGTTGAAGTAGAATGGATAGATGAAATTCCTCCACCAAATTTTAATCCTCCTTTGACTAAGCCAAACGCACCTCTACCAGGTAAGGGAAATTTTTTAGTGATCCTTTTTCTTTGTTTATTCATCCTCTCAACATGTTAGGATCAATTCGTTCATCCATTGCAGCTGAGATATCCATCCCATCATCAAGTGGGATTGAGGGAGATCCCCTCGGGGGAATCCCCATGATGCCCACATAGCCATCCCTTAGCACCATTGGATCTACACCATTCATGTCTTTTTCCACTAGTTTGTCCATATAGGAGACATCAATTGTGTCATTCTTTCCATCCATTAGTATACCTAGCATTATTATTCCCATCCCAACCATTTTAATTCCCACTTCTAGATCATTTTATAGTGGGGGGTCGAGCCTTGGTTTCAGCTTAGGAGGTGGAAATCCTTCCACCTCCACCAATCGTATGAGAAGTCTGGCATCATCACGTGTAGGTGTACCTTTTGGGAAGAATATTTCTAGTGGTTTTGGGGTTGTCCCTAGTCAAGATAGGGATAGTAGAACATCAAGAGGTTTCCAAATTTATTTGGTTAGCACACCCTACCCTGAAGGAACATCCCTTTGGGGAAATCTTACACAATGGGGAGGATTTTTCTTTGTTAACGCATCTAGTCCTGGGGGTTTCTTTCCTAGGACTAATTTTGGCAATCATTTTACTATAGAGTCCACATTTACCCCTAAGGGCATTTTTGTTTCTTAAATCAATCATGCCTCGTGAAGTTCCACCATTCCTAGGGGAAGCCACTCTTCTAGATCTCCTCAAACCTCCGGTAGTAAAAATATAGAGGGACCGCAAGGTCCAACTTTAACAACAATTACTTCATCTCCCTTGAAGTAATCATTTTCTCATACACTATTTCCCTTCCTCAAAACATTAGACTTACCTGATTTGTCACGATTGAAGAATGACCCTATATCCCATAACCCTTCATGGCCGACAACACCTTCCAAGTTTCCATCTAACATCTCAAAGTTCAATGGAAAGTTAGGAGAGGATCCATTCATGCACATCATGGAATAACACTTATGGTGCACGTCATGGAATATCACGTATAGTTCTCATTCAACTTGTTTATGGATGATAGGGTTAGGCTTCATCTTTTCCAAATATCCCTAACTAGAACTGCCACCAAATGGTGTATGGAATTACGAGGTGGTAAAAGCTTCAATGACCTAGAAATGGAATTCCTTATGCACTACTAACTTCCCATTAAGTAAAAAATAGAAATGGAGCTCTTGACTTCATTGTGTCATGATACTGCCATTCACATTTCTGATCATAGTCATGAGTGGTGATAGAGGCATATAATGATCAAGAAAAAATCCTTAATAATATCTTGATGGATTTGTTTACCAAATCCCTTTTTCATACCATTTCCAACGATGTCTCTATGGCCGAGATGACTACTGAGGATAAATCCATCATGTGTTCCCAACAATTAGACTTGATTTACTCTCGGTTGGGTACCCTTTATGATATCATCTTGCATGTTCCTAGGCTATTGAATGATATGAAGAGGCCAAACCTAGGACTCCATACTTATGGTGTGGTTCATATTGTTTCTCATGCCTTTATTTCTCACCAATCCTATGAGTGACCTGACATCATTAGGTATCGGTGTACCTTTTGGGTGGAATATTTGTAGTGGTTTCGAGGTTATCCCTAGTCACAATGGGAGTAGTAATATGTCAAGAGATTTCAACTTTCCTTTAGTTAGCACACCTTTCCCTAAGGGAACATCCCATGGGGGAAAATTTACATTATGGGGATGCTTTCCCTTTGTTAACACATATAATCATGGGGGTTTCTTTCCTAGGACTAATTTTGGGAATTTTTTTCCTATATGGTCCACATTCACCCCTAGGGGCATGTTTGGTTATTAGAGAAGTCATGCTCCTGAAAGTTCCACCATTCCTAGGGGAAGTCACTCTTTGAGAGCTCCTCAACCCTCCAACAATAAAAATATAGAGGGACCATAAGGTCCAACTGGGACAACAACGACTTCACCTCCATCCAAGTATTCATTTTCCCATAAATTGTTTCCCTTCCTCACAATGTTATACTTTCCTAATTTTTCATGATTGACAAATGAACCTATATCCCATAACCCTTCATGGTTGGAAATGGCTTGCAATATGCCATCTAATATCTTGAAGTTCAATGGAAAGTTAAGGTAGGACCCTTCCATGCACATCATGATATAGCGCCTATGGTGCACATCATGACATATTGCTTATGGTGCTCATCCAACTCATTGATGGATGATAGTGTGAGCCTGCATCTTTTCCAATTTCCCATGACTAGAACAACCACCAAATGGTATATTGAATTACCAGGTGGTTCCTTTAAAATATTAAATGACTTATAAATCATGTTCCGTATGCACTACCATCTTCCCATTAGGTACGAAATAGGGATGGAGCTCTTGAATTCACTGTGTGAGGATACTACCACTCACATTTATGATCATATTCATGAGTGATGCCAAATGAATAGAATGATCAAGAAACAAATCCTTGATAAGCTCTTGATTGAGTGGTTTACCAAATCCCTCCTTCCAACCATTCCCAAAGATGTCTCTATGATCTGGATGACTACTGAGGAGCAAGCCATCATGTGTTCCCAACACTTAGAATTGATTTAATATCGGTTGGGTACCATTTATGATACCATCTGCAATGCTCCTAGGATATTTACACATCTAAAGAGGACAAACCTAGGATTGCGTGCTAATTTTATCATTCATCTTGTTTCTCATGCCTTTATGAACCAATTATCCGATGAAATGAGTCACATGTTGGTTTCATCACACCTATAATCTTTTGGAACTAGTGATAAAATTCTACAGTCCCTAATTAGACCTCTGAGGTGAATTAACTGAATTCCACACAACTGAAGAAATATCAACAATCTATAGGAAAAAAGAAAAGGAATTAGAAAATAATTTTAATTCTGAGAAAGGGACTAATCACACCTATAAAAAACATGAGGGGGGTAATAAAGAGAAGAGGAAGATTTGGTTCCCCTACAATATATGCAGGGAGGAACAACCTACTCATTCGTGTCGTCAAAAGCATGAGGTACTGCATATATTGTTGACCCAATAGAAGGTCCCTGAACAACCTACTATCTTAACCCATCCTTTCCCTTCTCAAACTCAACATATGGTTTCCACAAATCATGCCCCTCCGCAAGGGGGTATGGCAGGTAGCGCTCACGATGAGGGGTCTTTCTTGAATTCTTATGTTCTCATGTGTGATAACACAATCAATTTGGAAATGTGAGCCAATAACTATGACATTCTTGAGCTATCTCATGCTATGCATGAACCAACATCTTCATCCCATCTCAGTGGCCCTCTTTAGATTGATAAATCATCTTTTGACACACTTATTTTCCCCCAGGAATGACATTCTTCAATGAATGAATCACAATTCAAACACATGGACTACCAACAACTATATCATTGTGGAAGATGATGCAGGAGCATCGTATAAAGCCAAAGACATGCGCCTAACCAAAGGAGATAGCTGGAAAATCACCAACGCACATTTTGAAGTGTTTTGAAGATTAATGAATGGACATTAATGTAATAGCTAGGGAAGCATACTTACTTTTGTGTTTTGGAGATTGTAAATAGATCTTGAGCGTTGCTCTCATGTGTCGAATGTAGAGGCATTTATGCATAATGAATGCAAGTAGGTAGATTTAATTTAATAGATTGGACAGTTTTAGGAGCGTAGGAGGTAGGAGGGAAAATGGATGATAGACACCCTCAACCCCTGTATCATTGTAATGTAATTCAGAATTCGTAAGTTGTAGAGCTGTAGAAGAGAACATAGAATTTTATGCATTTTAGTTGTTGATATTTACCATGTACAGGAACACTGGAATTAATAGAAGAAACCTTTGATTCCAATCTATGTGTTTGTTATGGTTGTCGAAAACACCTATTGAATGGTATGTTGCATGCTTTTTTTTATTCTCTGTATGCATTTCTTTCAATGCTATGTATGTTTGTAAGTTCTGGAATTTTCAGTTAAATGTTTGAATTTCGGGTAAGGGAAGGATGAGTTTCAATTGTTTCTCTTTCTGAGAACTCCTGCAAAGAGTGCAGTGGAGGGTCCACAAGGAGTGCATCGACTAGACTCTGAGTTTCATCTCAGAACTCTCAGAAGAGATTCAGATTGCGTTTTTATAGACACAAGATCCATGCAACGTGTGCGCGGGCCGAGTGAAGTCTTGGATTTTACAAATCCAGGAGGAATATTGAGAGACTATTGTTGCAAAGAGTGCACAGGTTCGAAGACTCAAATTTCAAGGGTTATTTGAAAGTTTTCCGCAAGGAGTGCATGCAGGGATCCCTTTTGGAAGCTTTAGTTTACAAGAGAAATATCAGGAGGGATTTAACCTTTGAAGTGATCAAAGGGAGAGGAAGGTCCAACTCGTCTTGTGGAAGACATCGAGAAGTGAGTCGGGCAGTCGGAATTCTCTGTGGAGAACTCACGAAATCACGAGGATCGTAGGATCCAGAGGAGCTGTAAGGTGGTTAGAAGTCGGATGAACCCACCACCCTGATATCAAGAATCAACGTGAACCATTGATTGTGGTCAGTTTGAGTTGTTAGATCATTTTGTGAATTTGGGGTTCGCAAGGTTGGAGTGCAGGCTAAATCTTTGGTCACTCTAAATTCCTTAATCGCAAAAGGGATTATCAAGTGCGGAATCGAATGGTAGGAACACTTCGTGGAGAGGCATCGAAGACTCGTGAGCCGTTGTATCTTGAAAATAAGTGAGGGGGTTAAGGTAAGTGAATTTTCAACAACCATAAGCTTAGGAGAGATAGTGATCATTGGATCCAATCCAACAAAATTCGTTGAATCCTGTGCGAATTCACAGATCGGAATTTCGGGGATTGAAGCGACAAGTGATTTTGGAGTCAAGAGTCATGAACTCTCGGTCCATGAACCCATAAAGGATCTGGACCATCATATCAATGGAGGTTCATAGCCGTCGATCTCGTCAAAAGTGAAATTTTAGAGTCGGGAAATCATAGCGGGACAGGAACGACCATTTGCTATTCTCTTAAGTCACAAAACCCAAAAACCTTTATGGGCTTAAACAAAGGGTTTCATTAACTCTTGGCGTGGTTTAGAGAATATCATGCGTGGATATCGACCTGAGGGAAGGGGGTTTGCATTTGTTGTGGTATCAGAGCACAGAACAAATTATTTCCTTTATGTAGCAGAGAGAAGAAGGGGGAATTTTACAACCATACCGCCGAGAAGAAGAGACAGGAAAATGCCTGATCCAACAGTGGGAAGAGAAATGCGTGAATTATGTGCCAGGATTGATGCTATGGAGACAAAAACAAGGCACACAGTTGATGCTAGGGAGTGAAGCTGAAAGTGAAAATGAAGTTGGAAATGAAGGAGAATAAGCTGCAGTTGAAGATGTTGCAGAAGAACACCTATTCAGGGTTGTTGCAAGAATAGGTGCTAGGGAAAAAATGGACATTCCAATGTATGAAGGAAACTTGGATGTTGAAGAGCTTCTAGGATGGATTATAACTCTAGACAAATACTTCGACTATGAGGATGTCGAAGAAGACAAAAAAGTCAAACATGTCGTTACCAGAATTAAGGGGCATGCAACGCTGTGGTGGGATGAACTATAGGCTGACAGACACTACAAAGGAAAACAAAAAATCAAAAGCTAGGATAGAATGATTGAAAAAATGAAATCCAAGTTTATACCCAGGGATTATCAAATCAATCTAGTTTAGAGGATGTAGAATTTGAGACAGAAGTTGATGTCAGTGAAAGAATACACTAAAGAATTCTACAGGATAAACATTAGAGCAGGTCATCGAGAGAGAGATGATCAAAAAATTTCTAGGTACATGAATGGTTTGCGATATGACATTCAAGATGAGATAATCATGATGACCATCCCAAATGTGGAAGATGCTTATTATATGGCTCTGAAAGTTGAGGAGAAGATGAGTTGAAAGCAAGGTCAAAGAGGCCGAGGTAGAAGTCAAAGAAGAGGCAAGGTAATTGCCCAAGACAAAACCCAAAAGTCTAAGGAAGAGGAGAAGAAACCTCAAATTCAACCTGAAAGAGGAGGAAGCTCACAGGGAAGGCAATATGTTGATAGAAACACTTTTCCTCGAGCCAGAGGAAGACGAAGAGGTAGAGGAGGTGAAGTGAAATGTTTTGTCTGTGGAAAAATCGGACATAAGTCTTATGAGTGTCCTGATAGGAAGAAATATGGTGGTGAAACTCACATTGCCAAAGCTCAAGGATGGAAGTTTTAGGCATAAGATGCAGAGGGCAGAAGATCTTTAATGATGTGGAAAGTTCTCTTGAAGCCAGAGAAGAAGGCAGAGAACCCATCCCAAAGAAATAGTCTGTTTAGGAATGCCTGCAAAATTAAAGATATAGTATGGAAGGTCATAGTGGATAGTGGTAGAAAATATAATATCGTATCTATAGAGATGGTAGAAAAGCTGGAGCTGAATAATGTTACGCATCCAAGACCATACAAAGTTTTGTGGTTACAAAAAGGACATCAGGTAAATGTCACTAGACAATGTTTAGTCGAATTTAAAATAGGAGGATATAAAGATGAGATATTATGTGATGTTATTCCCATGGATGTTTTCCATCTATTACTGGATAGAACATGGAAATATGATAGAAACGTGGTTCATGATGGGAGAAAGAACACGTACACCCTGGAGAAAAATGGTAGGATGCACATGTTGTTGTCGATTAAAGATAAAGAGGTGAAAATAGAGATGAGAAACACTGTACTTCTCATGAGTGGGAAGGAATTTCTTACTGAGGTTAAGAAGAAGGAAGAAACATAATTTATTGTGATCAGGAAGCCCAAATGTTTTTTGACCAGAACGAGAATAGATTATTTACCGGAAGAAATCCAGGAGTTGCTGGGAGAATTTGATGATATAGTAGTGGAAGAACTACCTTGTTCGTTGCCACCTATCAGAAGTATAAGTCATCATATCTATCTTATACCTGGAGCCAGTTTGCCTAACAAAGAAACATATCAGTTGACGCTGTAGGAAAATGAAGAAGTTAAGAGACAGGTCCAGGACTTAATGGACAAAGGATTGATTCGAGAGAGCTTGATTCCATGTGCTGTTCTGACAGTGCTCAGCCCAAGAAAGGACAGAGGTTGGAGAATGTGTACAGACTAAAGGGAAATCAACAAAATTACCATCAGTTATAGATTCCCATTGCCAAGGATGGACTACTTGATGGATTGCTTGAGTGGAGCCAAGTTTTTTTCAACGATTGATTTGAAAAGTGAATATCATCAAATTAGAATGAGAGAAGGTGATGAATGGAAGACAACATTCAAGACAAATGAAGGGATGTATGAATGGCTTGTCATGCCATTTGGATTGACGAATGCACCAAGAACCTTCATGAGATTGATGAACAAAGTCTTGAATGATTTCATTGGGAAATTCGTCATTATATATCTTGATGATATATTAATTTTCATCAAAACTGAAGCAGAGCACTTAAAGAGTTTAACTGAAGTGATGAGAAGACTACAACAAGAGAAATTGCTGATCAATATGAAAAGATCGTCATTTATGAGAACAAAACTCATTTATTTGGGTTTTGTTATCTCTGCAAATGAACTGGAAATGGATCTAGAAAAGACAAAGGTGATTAAGGATTGTCCATCACCGAAGAGTGTGTTTGAAGTATGATGTTTCCATGGGTTGGCTAGCTTCTATAGGAAATTCATCCGAAACTTCAGTGGAATTAGCACACCAATGATGGACATGGTGAAGAAAAGACATAAATATTTTTGCTGGACAGAGGAAGCGAAGAAGAGTTTCAACTTGCTAAAAAAGAAGATCATTGAACAACCAATTCTAGTTTTTCCAGATTTCAGCAAGACATTCCAGGTCAGGTGTGACGCGAGTGGACTTACAATTGGAGCGGTCTTGAGCCAAGCCAACAAGTCGATCGCGTATTTTAGTGAAAAATTGAATGAAGCAAAGATCAAGTACTCCACGTATGACAAAGAATTATATGCAGTCATACAAGCGCTAAAGAAATGGAGACACTATTTGGTTCCCAAAGAGTTCATTTTGTACAGCGATAGTCACGCGTTGCAATTCGTGACTCGACAGGAGAAGTTGAACCAAAAGCATGCTAAATGGGTTGAATTCATGCAGAATTTTACTTTTGTGATTAAGCATATTTCAGGAACTGCTAACAAAGTTGTTGACGCTTTGAGTAGGAAATGTTTGCTTATGTAGGAATTCAAAGTCAAGACTTTGGTTTTTGATAACCTCAAATAAATGTACAGGCATGATCTAGATTTTAAGGAAGCATATGAGGCGTCTGAGAATCCAATTCTCAGGGACAGAAGCTAATTGACTAAGTATATGATCCAAGGGCAATCAACTATGTATTTCGAAATGCTCCATGAGGGAGAACCTGCTGAAGGAAAAACATAGCGGAGGATTGGTCGGACACTTCGGTCATGACAAGACGTTCTCAAGGTTGAATGGATCATATTTCTTGCCAGGGATGAGGAAAGATGTGACGAAATTGTGGACAGGTGCAGAATTTGCCAGCACACGAAAGGGAAAAGATAGAACACGGGGTTATACCAACCATTACCCATACCTAAAAGGTTGTGGGACGTAGTGAGCATGGATTTCATATTAGGACTGTCGAGGACACAAATGGGATATGATTCAATCTTTTTGGTAGTTGACAGATTTTCAAACATGGCACATTTCATACCATGCTAGAAGACCAGTGACGCAACTCATATTGCGAACCTATTTTTCAAGGAAGTCATTAGACTTCACATCTTGCCAAAGAGTATCGTTTCTGATCGAGATACCAAGTTTGTGGGACATTTCTGGAGGACCTTATGGAAGAAACTGGGGACAAACTTGTCTTTTAGCTCAACATATCATCCTCAGACAAATGGACAGATAGAGGTCGTGAACAGGATCTTGGGAGATTTGCTAAGGATCTTAGTGACTGAACACCACAGTCAATGGGATCACATTCCGCCACAGGAGGAATTCACTTACAATGATTCACTCAATAGAGGCACAAGGCAGAGTCCATTCCAAATTATATATGGGATGCAACCAAGGGGATTTTCTGAATTGAAAGATGTAGAACAAGTTGAATTCAGGAGTGCTAGTGCAGAGGACTTTGCAGAAGGAATGAAGGAGCTTCATAGCCAAATCAAGGAGCGATTGCAGAGTTCAAGCCAAGTATACAAGCATAGATCAAATCAACATAGGCGAGAACTTCAATTTGAAGTTGGGGATTTGATTCTTGCGCATTTGAGGAAGGAGTGGTTCCCAAGGGGAACGCATAACAAGTTGAAGATGAATAAGATTGGACCGTGCAAGGTCATAAGGAAATTTGGGGAAAACGCATATGACATTGAATTACTCGATGGGGTTGGAATCTCACCGATATTCAATGTTGCGGATTTGTACCCTTACAGAGTTGAAGAAGCAGGAGAAGAGGATGAATAGAAAGAATCTAAATGGAAAAAACAAATGGCTGTAGTTGAAAAGCCACAGATGGAAAGCATAATTGACAAGAGGATTAGTAGAAAGACCAGGAGAAAAGAGTATTTTGGATACTTGGTCAAATGGAAAGGACATCCAGTTGAAGATTCTAGTTGGGAGGATGAAACAACAATGTCAGTTGGGACGAACACTGAAGGAACTCATGAACATGAGTTCATGAAAATTTTCAAGCGAGGGAGTATGATACAGGAGCATCGTATAAAGCCAAAGACACGTGCCTAACCAAAGGAGACAGTTGGAAAAGAACCAACACACATTTTGAAGTGTCTTGAAGATTAATGAATGGACATTAATGTAATATCTAGGGAAGCGTACTTACTTTTGTGTTTTGGAGATTGTAAACAAATCTTGAGTGTTTCTCTCCTCTGTCGAATGTAGAGGCATTTATGCGTAATGAATGCAAGTAGGTAGATTTAATTTAATAGATTAGACAGTTTTAGGAGCGTAGGAGGTAGAAGGGAAAATGGATGATAGGAACCCTCAACCCTTGTATCATTGTAACATAATTCATAATTCATAAGTTGTAGAGATGCAGAAGAGAACAAAGAATTTTATGCATTTTAGTTGTTGATATTTACCATGTACAGGAACACTAGAATTAATAGAAGAAACCTTTGATTCCAATCTATGTGTTTGTTATGGTTGTTGGAAACACCTGTTGAATGGTATGTTGCAGGCTTGTTTGTATTCTCTGTATGCATTTCTTTCAATGCTATGTATGTTTGTAGGTTCTGGAATTTTTAGTTAAATGTTTGAATTCTGGGTAAGGGAAGGATGAGTTTCAATTATTTCTCTTTCTGAGAGCTCCTGCAAAGAGTGCAGTGGAGGGTCCGCAAGGAGTGCATCGACTAGACTTTAAGTTTCATCTCAAGACTCTCAGAAGAGATTCAGATTGCATTTTTATAGACACAAGAGTCGTGCAAGGTGTGCACAGGACGAGTGAAGTCTTGGATTTTACAAATCCAGGAGGAAGATTGAGAAACTAATGTTGCAAATAGTGCACAGGGTCAAAGACTCAAATTTCAAGGGTTATTTGAAAGTTTTCCGCAAGGAGTGTGTGCAGGGATCCCTTTTGGAAGCTTGAGTTTACAAGTGAAATATTAGGAGGGATTTAACCTTTGAAGTGATCAAAGGGAGACGAAGGTCGAACTCATCTTGTGGAAGTCATCGAGAAGTGAATCAGGCGGTCGAAAATCTCCATGGAGAACTCGCGAAATCACGAGGACCGTAGGATCCAGAGGAGATGTAAGGTGGTTAGAAGTCGAATGAACCCACCACCCCGATATCAAGAATCAACATGAACGATTGATTGTGGTTGGTTTGAGCCATTAGATCATTTTGTGAATTCGGCGTTCGTAAGGTTGGACTGCAGGCCAAATCTTTAGTCACTCTAAATTCCCGAATCGTAAAAGAGATTATCGAGTGCGAAATCGAATGGTGGGAACACTTCGTGGAGAGGCATCAAAGACCCGTGAGCTATTGGATCTTGCAAAGAAGTGAGGGGGTTAAGGCGAGTGCCTTTACAAAACCCATAAGCTCAGGAGAGATAGTGGTCGTTGGATCCAATCCAATGAAATTCATTAAATCCCGTGCGAATTCGCAGATCGTAATTTTGGGGATTGAAGCGACAAGTGATTTTGGAGTCGAGAGTCGTGAACTCCCGGTTCGTGAACCCCGAAAGGATTTGGACCGTCGGATCAGGGGAGTCTCACAGTCGTCGATCTCGTCAAAAGTGAAATTTCAGAGTCGAGAAATCATAGAGGGAGAGGAATGACCATTTGTTGTTCTCTCAAGTCGCAAAACCTGAAATCCTTTGCGGGCTTAAACAAAGGGTTTCATTAACTCTTGGTGTGGTTTAGAGAAGATCCTGCGCGGATACCCTTGATATAAAGAGATCCAATTGTTAAAAATCTGGGAAGGGGAGGATGGCCAACTAGACAAGGGATATAAACCAGACAGTACTAAAGTCCAAATAGATTTAGCAAAGGGGTATCCCAAGAAAATATGTTATAGATTTTATACAACCTAGTTGCAAGAATAACATTTAAAGGGGCCATTGAATCCTCTTTTTTGCAAATTTTCTCTTGGAAGAATTTTCTCATTCGTTAACATCCAACTAAACATATTAACCTTGGGGAGACTGTTTGGAGCCCAGATTTTTTTCCAAAAATTAAACTTAGGGGAAAGGCTTGATTGTAATAAAAGGGCTTGATATCTAGTGTGGATTGATTAGTAGTATGTTCCCCACCGTCTAGAGTCTATAAAAGAGAAATGATAGGGGGAACAACCTTGAAAGGAATCATAAAGGATCTCAAAGAGGGGAACAAGTTGGAGAGGAGGGTTCAATAGAAGTTAGACAACCCAAGAACTAGAAGGGTGCCATATTGAGAGATCAAATAATGTGTTTATTCCCTATTTAGAGTGCCAAAGAAAAAGAGGCTATAGATCGTTGTTTTCTCGAAGGGGTGGGTTTCCCATTATACTATCCTCCCAAATGAATTTTTTTTACCATTTCCAAGATTCCATGTGGCTTTTCTCTGAGAAAAAAAGAGGGAGGCATTCAATAACTTACAAATTCAAGATACAGGTTGGGTAGTCGGGGTAGTTTCTAGACAACAAAGTCAATCCCATTCCAAGTATTTTTTCACCAAAACATTTTTCCACCATTGATGCTTATGTGTAAATAGACTCCATAATATTTTATCCCATAAAGATATATTTGAAAGAGTTGGATCTAGGTATTCCTAAGCCTCCATGGTTTTTTTATGCTCTCACGATATTCTAGTTTACTAGATGAATTCTTACATTATTGGAGTTCCCCCTCTGGCACAGGAATTTACTTATTTCTCATGTTATAGGATATTTTACACTTGCAGGGACTAGAACAGAGGATAATTGGAAGATAGGGAGAACCAAGAGAATTTCCTTGATCAACACCAACCTTCCTTCCGTATTTAGACATCAAGAACCAGAAAGTGTAAATTTGGGATTGATTTTGTCTATTAGAGGTGCCCAAGCCAAACAGGATAATTTTTTTAGATATATGGGGATGAGTAAATACTTAAAAGAGGACTACTTTTATTGCAATGGAAATTGAATGATTTTAGCAATGCTTTCAGCCACACTAGAGCTAGTGTTCCACACATAAATGTGAGTTTTTTGTCTATTTATATTTCTTCATAAAATCATCCAAGATGGTCTTAAATCTTCTTGCAATAATTGAGGATGCCCCCATCATAATAGATGTTGATGATAACAGCTGCATGAGACATCCTCCAGGACACAGATTGATTGAGTTGACCTGAGAGAGATCCCATGAGTTGGGTGTGTGGTTCCTATTTGAGACATAACTAGAACTAAGTGATGGCCTCCTCATTACAAATAGTTGCAAAGAACTCGAGATGATTATCCTGTGTAACACAATGATAAAGGAGATATGTTGAGTTCGACATGCATGTGGCTGAGCACAAGGTGAATGTGTAAATTCCCATGACCTGGGTGCATCGTTGTGAGACATAGATGAAGACAATTTATTATCCTCCTCTGATAAGAGAGTTGAGATGATGAACTAGAGATGACTCTCTTATATAATGCAGTGGGAAGGAAGATCTATTGAGTTGGACGTCTCTGTGGATGAGCACAAGTGAACGTGATCCTAGTGGTTGAGCGCTAGTGAGTGTGGTTCTCTTGTGAGACGCAGTGAGATAGAGATATGGACATCCATATGGATGTGCCCCTAGTGGTTGAGCACTAGTGGGTGTATGATATCCCTTTATATATTGTTCAAGATTCATACTTACCTATAACCCTAATTGTAATGTAAAGTGTAACATCCCCAAAAATAAATTATTTTTAAATCTGAAATTGCTTAGGAAATTATTTTTGTTTTTAGTAAATTCGAAATTAGAAAATTATTGCCATTTATGGCATTTCCGAATTTCGAATTTAGTTAATTGTAATTGATGATTATGACTGTTGGGCAGAGATTTGATTTGACCCAACTAACTATTTTACTATGACACTTGTATGAAACAAAATATTTTATATTTATTGTTGATGGACAAATGGAAGAATCGGGTTAAAATCAGCTGACCATGACTCCATGAGAGGCAAACATGTTGGAACTACCTCAGGGATGAACGTGACAAGTGGTAAATCGGAAATTTGGCCATTGGAAGCCCCTAAAAATTAGGGATTTGGAAAGTTGCGAAAATTCCCAAGGGGAAAAAGACCTTGGCACAATTTGTTTTTGATATATAACATATGGGAGGAGGTAGGACATTGCCTAGTATGCTGGGGAAAGGAATGATCTATTGTTGTTATGAACACTTATTTCTGAGTGTGAGGCAAGGAGAAGTTATTCAAATTGAAGGATTTTTTCTAAGGAGGATCTCTAACTTCGCCCTCATGGATTCATGGTCATGCTAGGGGGTGAACGAGACAAGTGAATTTTTTTTTTTTTCTAAGGTTGGGAGGAACTTGGTTGTTACATTTGTTGTTAGTAAATTATTCAGATATTTCTATCTACTCCTTTTATGTTCAAATGTTATTTGGAATTATTCGCTGATAAGATATCATTTGTTTAAATGTGAATGAGGTACACTAGCATATTTTTAGCACCTGTTGGATATGCAGACACTGGCATTTAGAATGAATCATGCAGTTTTGTATCTATATATATATATATGACTAGTTAGACTGCTTGTCTTCCATTATATTTTTAGCACCTGTTGGATATGCATAAATTGACATTTAGAATGAATCGTGCAGTTTTGTATATATATACAAAACTGCATGATTCATTCTAAATGTCAGTTTATGCATATCCAACAGGTGCTAAAAATATAATGGAAGACAAACAGTCTAACTAGTCATAAATACATTTTTGGAAATGAATGATAGAAAGTGAACAATCTAACCAATCATAAACACATTTCATGAAAATGAAATAATGAGAAGTGAATAGACTAACTAGTCATAGATGAATTTCTAGAAATGAAATGATGGAAAGGAAATAGTCTGTCTAGTCACAAATAAAGACCTGGAAAGGAAAATAATATAACGGAAAACAAATAGGCTAGCATATCTCATACAGAATTCTGAAATAAAACGATACAGTAGTAAATTAATTGAAGTGAAGAGTATACACCCTAAAATCATATATTTTTTATATGCATAGACCTACTGCAGTAATAATCGAAAAAAGGCAAAGCTACAGGATTAAACAAGAAATCGTTTGAATTTCTCTATAGGATCAAAAGTAAAACCGAAAAGAGTCAAGATATAATTATTGATCATAGATACATGTTGCTATTCATTCCAGAAATATTTATATAATAGATCTTTTGTTATGAAAGAAGGGATTGTTCGTATTTCCATCTAAAAGTCGACTATACAACTTGAATAATGATACAACCATGTTCAATATATACCATTCATTTATTTTACAAAGAAATAAGGTTTTGATCCTTATGCCCTTCCATTAAAATTGGAGATACAGAGTTAAAGAATAGGCTATCGTTTTGAATGAACATTTTCATCCATGATGATAGCATTCTAGTTTTAGAATCATATCAATCCTTAGGAACCTAGGGAACTCCTTTAAGAGTGGTGAAATGAAACTCAGATACCTTTTGTGCATATGGAAGCGGCTTGTATCCGGAACTGTGCATGGTCGAAGTCCTTTCAAGGAAAGACAAATCAATGTTAGTATTATTCAACAAAAGTAAGATGAGTGTAACTTTCCATAGAATGATTAATGACAGGAAATTTTATACAGAGTTTCACTTAACTTGTGACTTGGAGATCTGGTGTATTTTCCCAGTCGCACTTTAGTTGAGTAGACATCTCAGGCCAAAGGGGAGGGTGGTCCAAGAACTTCCTGATGGGTACCCTCACAACAAAAGGGTCCCATCATTAGAATTGGTTACCAAAACGTATAAATCAAACTCTTCAGGATTTGAAATAAACAAATAACATTGAAAATCTGAACTACATGGGTCGCGCAGTGCGAGAAGGCCGAATGCATTAATCAAACTTTACACATAGAGTGAAATGTTATATGCTAATGATGTCATCAAAATATGACATGAACCAACTGTCTATGTTGAAGAGGATGCGTTTAACTAAAGTTTAAGTACATAGTTAACATCCTTGACGAATTTACCAGGCTTCCAATAGTGTTTACCACACACAAACAATGATAATAATAGTATGAAACACCTTAACCCAAGAATTTATCATAGATTCATATATCTGCATGTTGCAGGTTATTCCTTAATGAATTGTTCTGGACACAGAATACCCACATTATATTATATACTAAATGGAAATACAAAAGATCCTTTAAAAAAACATTATAGTCGTAAGAGTCAGCTAATGGTCTGTTAGAATCTACCGAAAGGCGGACTCCCAAACAAAACATTATATAACATGTAATACACATTTGTGGTTCTACCCTACTAGATTAAATTCTGGACTAGAACTCCCGCGTGGTCTCAAAGAGGCTCAATACCAGGTAACAATACATAGAGGTAAGGGTAATCCATAAAAGAGAATAGAGGGACAATGAAAATCCCATAAGTAAATGCAAGCATGTTAACCCCTACTAAAATTCTTGTGCGAGATTGTGGAAACTAGAAACAAAAAAAGAGGAGTACCGACAAGGTTCCGAAAGGACTTGGAATAAAATGAAATTGAAGTCTACTTACCCAGAAGCAAGAATAGTCCATGGAGTTATGAGGAGAGTAACGATAATGGGGAAAAACTTTCACTAAAAGTCATAATAAGAATTACAATACAAAGGGTTTGTTCCACTGTAACGAAACAGTGAGGGTTCCATCCAACTATTAGAATACAGGAGCATCGTGAACTTACCAGGGCGGTCGGGTAGAGACGCCTTCCTCCACCAGGTAAAATCCTCCAAGTCATCGATCTCCCTCGCTGGAAAAAAAAACATAAAAAAAAAAGTAGAGATAATTCTGAAAACTTCACAAATGACAAAAGAAACTCATCTATCCTTGAAGAACCATTACTATGCAGAGTAAATGTTGATGGTATGAAGGTTGGTTCTGGCAATGTGATGGGGCAAAGATGGAGCAATCATATTGGATGAGGGGACAAGTGATAACCATCGAGTTTTGCATTCACAGGGTCTCCATTAATGGTCAGTTTAGAGGTTTAATTCACTTCTGACAAGAAACCTTCCTTTCACATTAATAGGTGCGAACTAAAGGAAAATCCCTTCATGATACGACAAACTGGAGCATCGAACTCTAACTTATATCATTTAGTTAAGGAAAGGTTAAATGATTTGTTAGGGTTACACTTGTATAAATCCTTCATGTTAATACTAATTGAAAGATCAATACACAACCAATAATCACAGGTGAATCATTCGATCTATTTGGCCATGTGAAGTAATGTCAAATGCCTTATGTTAAGCCAAAACAATTTTCAGTAAGGGTGCACACTCCTGACCCCTTTGTAAAGTGAATACAATATATGGTATATGATTCATATTTTGAAAAGTCAAGTGAGGTTGCCCTTGCGCGCAAGAATGGAAACCTTAGGGAAGAGTATAGAATTTGTGTTTTTACTAAGTCTAATACAACATAGATATATAGGTATTAGAATAATAGTAGGATTGAAGGGTTAAAAAGGGATGGATGTTAAAATGTAGAGATTATTGGTATAGGAGTTATGTGTAGTAAGAGCTAAGTTGGAGTAGAAATGTTCGTTATGTGATTGTTCATCGTTCGATAGCCAAAACATAATAATCTTGGATAAATTAACAATTAACCATGATAATAAATACCTACTTCTTATATCTACAAGTCTCCTAGAATAAATTGAAGATTAATGTTCATAAGAATTATTTATTTATTTTTTATTTTGGCAAATTTGGGGTACATTACATATGGTATTAGAGAAAAGGTTACAACACTTGGACCTTGAACAGGGCCAAAATATTTACTTAGCATATATTTTCCTGTTTATGTAAAACTAACAAAACAATTATTGTTACAAATAGAAAAACACTTTATTTTGTTGTAATCATGGCAGCCCAGGATGAAGCAGAAATCAGACTCGAGGAGAATCATGAACAAAGTCCTCTTGAATGTCAGAGGGAGAACAGTGACAGAAGTTCACCTACCGAAGTTCTGGAAACTACGAGAAATATCATTGTTGAGCTGCAAGTTTTCAAAGCAGACAATGAGAAACTGAAAAAGGCACAACAGGAACAACATGAAATAAATGAAGTCCTTTTGCGAAGTATAGTGACAAAGAAAATCCCAAAGGACGATAACCCGGAAGAAGAGGTCACTAAAAGGGCCTCCAAGAATTCTGGTCATGAAGCATAAAAAGTGGACAACTCATCTGAAGGTACACCTTCAACTGGAGATAAAACAAAAACAAGAAGAAAAAGGAAACAGGTAGATCACCTTGAGGGAGAGTTTAAGAAAATCAAACCATCTACCTTTGATGGGTAATCCAGAACAGGGGAGGAAGATGAAGCATGGTTATTAGACATCAAGAATTATTTCCAGATATACAACTATTCCAACAATATGAAGGTCAAAATGGCCATCTATAATCTGAAAGGAAAGGCTAGCATATGGTGGAAAGACCTGAAGTTGGCCAAGGGACTAAAGGAAAAACAGATGGAATGGTCAGATTTTAAGAGATACTTTAAGAATTAGTACCTATTTGAAAGTTACTATGAAAGAAAAACCAAAGAATTTTATGAGCTACGACTTGGTCAAATGGCTATGGAAGATCTGATAAACAAATTCCTGGAATTACTATGGTTTGTGCCTTATATCCGAGAGGACAAAGTGAAAATCCAACGGTTCCTAAGGTGTCTACCATGATCCTATAAAGACAGAATAGAATTTGATAATCCCAAGTCCTTGAGAAAAATTTTCAGGAAAGCCCTAATGTGTTGCGACTAATACAAACAACGGTCAAAATTTCCAAAGGCCTGGAAAGACAAGAAACAAGACCGACTGAACCAATGGAAGAAGGGATATCATCTAGCTCCTTATTGGAACACATCAAAGAGTTTTCCAAGGAAAAAATTTCACTCCAACAATTAGGACATCCAAGGAGGCGGTAAACCAATAGATTTGAGAACAAATAAGTTTGGGGACAGCTCCCATGAACTGTTAAAATGTTGGGAATGTGGAGAACCTCACCTAAGGAGGAACTGTCCACATTTGACTTCAACAACCCGAACTACGGTTCACAACCTACATGAAGCCTCTAGAGTAGGGGATGTGGGCAGAAGCTTACATCGGATCAATGCAGTCGTGGATGGTCGTTAAGCTGACCACTAGTCCTCTATGGTGGAAATTGAAGGTAAAATTAATAACACTCGTATTTTTGTTTTAATTGATCTTGGAGCTACGTTGAGTTATATCACTCCTGGTATAGTGGATTGAAATAATCTTAAGAAAACAAGACATGCAAAATCTTGGCTGGTACAACTAGCAACAAGAACAAAAAGAAAAGTAGTCAACTTTATTTCTGATTATAAGTTTGGTTTAGGTGGTCAAAACATAAAGACAAATATGAACATTCTACGGTTAGGGTCTTATGACGTAATTATTGGAATGGATTTCTTAGAAAGGCATAAAGCAGTGTTAGATTGTTATGAAAAATAACTCAAGTATAAAGATGAAAACGACACTACTAGGACAGTTCAAGGTATACAAAAACCAATCTCAGTTAGACAGATTTCAGCAATGCAATTTAAGAAATGCATGAAAAAGGGTTGTTAGATTTATGCCATCCAAGTAACAAGCCTGTTAGAAAAATAAAATAAACCCATCTTGGAGGATTTTGTTGTCTTGAATTATTTCAAAGATGTGTTTGTTGATGAAATACATGAATTACCCCCAAGGAGGGAGATTGACTTTTCTATCGACCTACTACATAGTTCAGCCCCTATATCTAAAGCACCCTACCAAATGAGTTTACTGGAGTTAACATAATTAAAAATTCAATTACAGAAATTATTGGACAAAAAATATATTAGACTGAGTCTCTCACCATGGGGAGCACCAATCCTCTTTGTGGAAAAGAAATACATAACTCTGATATTATGCATCGATTACAGACAATTAAACAAAATGACTATTAAGAACAAGTACCCCTTACCTAAGATAAATGATCTGTTCGATCAAGTAGGTGGGGAAAAGATTTTTTCTAAATTGGATTTAGGATCTAGTTATCACCAGGTTAGGATAAAAGATGAGGACATAAGTAAAATAACATTCCGAACAATATATGGACATTACAAATTTGTTGTTATACCATTTGTGCTCACTAACGGACCAACTACATTCATTTGTTTAATGAACAATATTTTCAGTCAGTACTTGGACAAGTTTGTTTTGGTATTTATTGACGACATCCTAGTGTATTCTAAAACAGAAGAAGAACACGAAGAACACCTAAGGATAGTTCTCCAAACTTTGAGAAAACACAAAATGTATGCCAAATTCGATAAATGCGACTTTTATCAGAAGAAAATACAGTACCTAGGGCATGTAATATCTAAGGAAGGTATTGCAGTCGATCCTAAGAAAATAAGATCCATCATGGAATGGCCAATTCCGAAGGATGTAGTGGACATCCAGTCATTCATGGGAATCATCAGATATTACCACAGATTTATAGAGTGTTTTTCCAAGATTCCATACCCTATCACATCATTACAAAAGAAGGGAACTAAATTTATCTGGTCACAGAAATGTCAGGAAATTTTTAATAACTTAAAGGAATTGTTAACGACCGCACCCATTTTAAAGGTAGCAGATCCAGACAAAGACTTCACAGTCTGTGTGGATGCGAGTAAACAAGGACTAGGTGGTGTCCTAACTCAAAAAGGGCACGCGATTTGTTATGAGTCCCGAAAACTAAAGGAAGACAAACGAAACTATGTCACTCATGACTTAGAGCTAGCAGTTGTAATACATGACTTAAAGATATGGCGGCACTACATAATGGGTAGAAAAAATCTATTATTGATGGATAAAAGGGGTGTGAAATTTTGGTTTAGTCAACCAGACCTTAATGCAAGGCAAGCAAGATGGTTGGCCTTCTTGAGAGAATTTGAATTTGAGGTAAGACATATCAAGGGTAAGGAAAAAAAAGTGGCTAATGCCTTAAGAAAAAGAGTTCATGGGATGTTTGAAATAAACATTAGCAGGGAAGAAAATGATCTTGAGAAAAGGATAAAGGTTGTAGGTAATAACGACGAAAATTACACCAGAACCGTGGTAGAATTACGAGATAATGCAGAAAATTCAAACAAAATAGATCCGAGTTTGGACAGAGAAGGCCTAATACAATTCAAAAATAGAATATACATACCAGATTCGATGAAATTAAAGTTAATGATTTTGGACGAGGTACACAAGAAACCATATTCTGTTCACCCAGGATACTAGAATATGGTAACAACACTAAGGAAATTATTTTACTGGCCTAATATGATGGGAGAAAGAACGAAATACTTAGCTAAGTGTCAAGATGGTCAATAGGTAAAAGTCGAACACCAACATCCAGCTGGCCTGTTGCATCCCTTACCTGTGTCGGAATGGAAATGGGAGACTATATCACTAGACTTTATTGCAGGTTTTCCTATATCTCAAAAACAAAATGATTCAATTATGGTGGTAATCGATAAGCTTAGTAAGTTTGGACACTTTATTCTTGTAAATTCTACTTTTATAGATATTAACATCATTGAAATATTCATGAAAGAAATTTTTAGACTACATGGTGTTCCTAAAATGGTAATTTCGGATAGAGACGTAAAATTTACATCTTCTTTTGGAAACAATTGTTTGCAGGGTTAAATACTAACTTGAATTTCAGCACAAGTTATCATCCATAAATGGATGGTCAAACTGAACAAACAAACCAAATCGTAGAATATATGCTACACATGTACGTAAGAAAAAAACCAAGCAAGTGGGAAGACTACCTACACTTGGTGGAATTTGCATACAACAATGGTTACCAAACTTCAGCTAGGATGAGCCCTTTCGAAGTATTGTATGGTAGAAAATGTATGACTCTGATTAGCTGGGATAACCCAGTTCACAGACTCATGGTGGAACCAGAGATGCTCCAGGAAATGGAGATCATGATAAGAAAAGTACAACAAAACTTAAAAGAGGTGTAGGACAGACAAAAAAGTTATGCGGATCAAAAAAGAAGACACCTGGAATTTCAAGTGGGAGACCACGTCTATTTAAAAGTCAAAGCCCGAAAAAGTTCACTAAATCTAGGGAACTCTACCAAGTTGGCACCTAGGTTTTGCGACCCTTTCAAGATCTTAGCTCGAATTGGACCTGTAGCATACCAACTTGCACTTCCTTCCAATCTAAAAATCCATAATGTATTTCATGTTTCCTTGTTAAAGAATTATGTTCATGACCCTACTCATATGATTGATTGGAACCTGGTGTAGGTGGAACTAGAAGGCGATTTCCAGGCGGAATCTCGGTACATTTTGGACAAGAGAGAAATAACACTTCAGAACAGAGTCGTCGCCCAGGTAAAAGTGAAATGGAAGCACTTTAGCCCTGAGGAGGCCACTTGGGATTTGGAGGGGGATTCGCAGAAATCTCATCGAATCATGTTCCAAGAAAGGAACGAACACTGAGAACAATGTTTTTTGGAAAAAGGGAAAGGATGTAACATCCCCCAAAATAAATTATTTTTAAATCAGAAATTGCTTAGGAAATTATTTTCGTTTTTAATAAATTCGAAATTGGAAAATCATTTCCATTTATGGAAATTTTGAATTTTGAATTTAGTTAATTGTAATTGATGATTATGATTGTCAGGCAGAGATCTGATTTGACCCAACTAACTATTTGACTATGACACTTGAATGAAACACAATATTTTATATTTATTGTTGATGGACAAATGGAACAGCCAGGTTAAAATCAATTGACCATGACTCCATGAGAGGGGAACATGTTGGAAATACCTCAGGGATAAATGTGACAAGAGGAAAATAGGGAATTTGGCCATTGGAAGCCCCTGAAAATCAGGGATTTGGAAAGCTCTGAAATTCCCAAGGGGAAAAAGACCTAGGGACAATTTATTTTGGATATATAACATATGGGAGGAGGCAGAACGTTGCCTAGTACGCTGGGGAAAGGAATAATCTCTTGTTTTTATGAACACTTCTTTATGAGTGTGAGGCAAGGAGAAGTTACTGAAATTGAAGGAATTTTGCTGAGGAGGAGTTCTGAATTCACCCTCATGGGTTCATGGTCAGGGTAGTGGGTGAACGGGACAAGTGAATTGGTTGTTTTGTTCTAAGGTTGCGAGGAACTTGGTTGTTCCATTTGTTGTTCAGAAATTGTTCAGATATGTCTATCTACTCCTTCTCTGTTCAAATGTTATTTGGAATTATTGGCTTATAGGATTTCATCTGTTTAAATGTTAATGAGGTACTCTATTTTATTAAATTCTGAAGGAATGAAGTGAAATGTAGGATAATCCATTTCAGTTTAATTGTAACCGTTGAACAAACCTTTCTAAGCATCTTAGCTAGAATCAAATCGAATTTTGGAAATGTATTAGGAATTATAGCAGTGTTAAATAGAATACTATTTCATTATACTATGCTAGAAATCACTACCATATCGGTGAACCATATACATCTAGTTATTTCTGTTTGCAAGTAAACTTTAGACTATGCGAATACTATTCTAGAAGTAAATCTTAGATCAAAAACATCTACAGGGCCATCCCTTAATTCTAGACGAATTGCCCTACCAATTTAATCACTGTTGGAATTGATTACATGCAATAGGAAGTAACTTTGTGTATATATATATGTGTGTGTGTGTGTGTGTGTGTGTGTGTAAATAACTATACAAAACTGCATTATTCATTCTAAATGCTCATGTATGCATATCCAATAGGTGCTAAAAATATAATGGAAGACAAACAATCTAACTAGTCATAAATACATTTCTGAAAATGAATTATAGAAATCGAACAGCCTAACCAGTCATAAACGCATTTCTGGAAAAAGAAATAATGAGAAGAGAACAACCTAACTAGTCATAGATGAATTTTTGGAAATGAAATGATGGAAAGAAAATAGTTTGTCTAGTCACAAATGAAGACCTGGAAAGGAAAATAATATAAGGGAAAACGGATAAGCTTGCAGATCGCATACGAAATTCTGAAATAAAAAGATACAGTAGTCAATTAATTGAAGTGAAGAGAATACACCCTGGAATCATATATTTTTGATATGCATAGACCTACTGCAGTAATAATCGAAAAAGGCAAAGCTACAGGTTTAAACAAGAAATCATTTGAATTTCTCTATAAGATCCAATGTAAAACTGGAAAGAGTCAAGACAGAATTACTAATCACAGATACATGTTGCTATTCATTCCAGAAATATTTATATAACAGATGTATTTTTCTGAAAGAAGGGACTATTCGTATTTCCATCTAAAAACTGACTATACAACTTGAATAATGATACAACCATGGTCAATATATACCATTCATTTATTTTACACAATAATAAGGTTTTGATCCTTATGCCCTTCCGTTAAAATTGGAGATACAGAGTTAAAGAATAGGCTATCGTTATGAATGAACATTATCACCCATGATGATAGCATTCTAGTTTTAGAATCATATCAATCCTTAGAAACTTAGGCCACTCGTTTAAGAGCGGAGAAATGAAACCCGAATACTTTTTGTGTGTATGGCAGGGGCTTGCATCCGGGACTGTGCATGGTGGAAGTCCATGTAAGGAAACACACATCAATATTAGTATTATTCAACAGAAGTAAGACGAGTGTAACTTTCAATAGAATGATTAATGACAGGAAAAGTTTCTATAGATTTGCACTTAATTTGCGACTTGGAGACCTAGTGTCTTTTCCCTGTCACACTTTGGTTGAGCAGACTTCCCAGGCCAAAGGGGAGGGTGGTCCAAGAACTTCTTGATGGGTACCCTCGCAAAAATAGGGTCCCATAATTAGAATTGGTTACCAAAACGTATAAATCAAACTCTTTAGGAAATGAAATAAACAAATAACATTAACATTGAAAATCCGAACTACATGGGTCGCGTAGTGTGAGTAGGCCGAATGCATTACTCAAACTTTACACATAGAGTTAAATTGTATATGCTAATGATGACATCAAAATATAACATGAACCGACTGTCTATGCTAAAGAGGATGATTTTAATCAATGTTTAAGTACAAAGTTAACATCCTTGCCTAATTTACCAGGCTTCGAATGGTGTTTACCACACATAGACAATGATAATAACAGTATGAAACACCTTAACCCAAGAATTTATCATAGAATGATATATTTGAATGTTGCAGGGTATTCCTTAATGAATGTTTCGGGACACAGAATACCCACATTATATTTTATACTAAATGGAAATAAAGAAGATCATTTAAAAAAACATTATAGTCGTAAGAGTCAGCTAGTGGCCTATTAGAATCTACCAAATGGTGGAATCCCAAAGAAAACGCTATATAACATGTAATACATAGTCTAGTTTCTACCCTACCAGGTTAAATTTTGGACTAGAACTCCCGCATGGTCTCACAGAGGCTCAATACTAGGTAACAACACATAAAGGTAAGGGTAACACATAAAAGAGAATAGAGGGACAATGAAAAACCCCATAAGTAAATGCAAGCATGTTAACCCCTACTAAAATGCCTGTGCGAGATTGTGGAAACCTGAAACAAAAAAAGAGGAGTACTGAGAAGGTTCTGAAAGGATTTGGAATAAAACAACAATGAAGTTTACTTACCCAGGAGTGAGAATAGTATAGGGAGTTACGAGGAGAATAACGATAATGGGGAAAAACTTTCAGTAAAAGTCATAATAAGAATTACAGTACAAAGGGTTTATTCTATTGTAACAAAACCCCAAGGGTTCCATCCAGCTATTATAATATAGGAGAATCGTGAACTTACCAGGGCGGTCGGGTAGAGACGCTTGCTTCCATCGGGTAAAATCCTCCAAGTCACCGATCTCCCTCGCTGAAAAAAAATAAAAAATAAAAATAAATAAATAAATAAAAAATAAAAAAAAGGCAAAGCTAATTCGGAAAACTTCACAAATGACAAAAGAAACTCATCTATCCCTGAAGAACCCTTACTACACAGATTAAATTCTGATGGTATGAAGGCTGGCTCTGGCCATGTGATGAGGTAGAGATGGCACAATCATATTGGACGAGGCAACAAGTAATAACCATCGAGTTTCCTACTCACAGGGTCTCCATTAATGGTCAGTTCAGAGTTTTAATTCACGTCTGACAAGAAACCTTCCTTTCACATTAAGAGGTGCGAAGTAAAGGGCAACCCCTTCATGATACGAAAAACTGGACCATCAAACTCTAACTCCTATCATTCAGTTAAGGCAGGGTTAAATGATTTGTTAGGGTTACACTGGTATCAAACCTTCATGTTAATACTAACCGGAAGATCAATACACATCCAGTAATCACAGGTGAATCGTTTGATCTATTTGGCCATGTGAAGTAATGTCAAATACCTTAAGCCAAAAAATTTATCACTAAGGGTGCACACTCCCGACCCCTTTGTAAAGTGAATACAATCTATGGTATATGATTCGTATTTCGAAAAGTCAAGTGAGGTTTCCCTTGCGCGCAAGCATGGCAACCTTAGGGAAGAGTATAGAATTTGTGTTTTTCCTAAGTCTAATACAACATAGATATATAGGTATTATAATAATAGTAGGATTGAAGGGTTAAAAAGGGATGGATGTTAAAATGTAGAGTTTATTTGTATAGGAGTTCTGTGAAGTAAGAGTTACGTTGGAGTAGAAATGTCCGTGATGTGATTGTTCATCGTTTGATAGCCAGAACATAACAATCTCATAGAAATTAACAATTAACAATGATGATAAATACCTACTTCTCGTATCTACAAGTCTCCTAGAACAAAATGAAGATTAATTTTCCTCATATATATATTTTTTTATTTTGGCAAATTTGGGGTACATTACATAAAGGGTACACGTCAACCCCACCTTAATGTAATAAATAATTAATGTAAAATATAATTAATCTGGTTATTATTAATTATATTGTGAGTTAGATATGTCGACCTTGTTGTTCCAGTACACACTTTTGTTGATAGGTTCAGTCTAATATAATTAAAAGTAAATTTCCCATTGAGGAATCATATCTTTTGTGTGAGTTTGGAAATTTCAGCAAGTACATCTTCTTGGGAAAACTACGCACCTCTCTTGGGTTCTAGTCTTCTAGGGTTTGTGAGCATAGTTTTGTGTTCTAGGTTTTCTTGGTGGTGGAGGTATTTCTCTTGAATAATATAGAAAAGTATTGCCTAGGTTTTCTTCCCTTGTTGAGAAGGGTTTCCCAGGATACTTCTTTTGTACTTGTGCATGGTATTTCTTTTTGTGATCTTGGTTATTGCAACAAAATTGTTTTTGGTTTAAGTAAAATGATAAAATGGAATGAAATTCATTCGTAAACCTTTCCTATTGAAAAATAAGCATGTTATCAGATATTAGGTCTTGAAGAACCCCTCCACAAGCACTTAAAAATCCAAGCCATCCTCCTTCTGCAGTTCTGTATGGCCTCTACGGTTTCTGCAGAAATCCGTACGACCCTCACTTGATTGGCCTTTTCAACACCTTACAAGTGGAATTTGGATATAAAACTTGTATCAAGTTGTACGAACTTCCTCAACACATATCCAGAGATCTGCAAAATGAATTTCCAAAGATTTTGATTTTTTGGCCCTAGGGTTTCTAGGGTGCCGAAATTTTCTGCAAAATCTTGTTCTTTGGGTTTCTGCAACTTCTTGAAGAAATGTTTCAACTGAAAACAAATTCCTGTGACACTCTCAAAGTTGATTGTTGGCAGTAATAATTCCAACAAAACCATTAGGTTTTCTAAGTCCAGTTTGCAAGAGTTTGAGAAGAAGTCCAAATAAAAAATGAAGAACAAAACTTTAGTAGAAGATAGGATTGATGGAACAAGAAACATTATCTCCTGGAAGTCAAGGCTTTAGGTCACCCTTGAAGAAGATGAAATTTTGGATTTCGTAACCAAAAATTTACAAGATACAACTACCGATGAAGAGAAGTATATAAGAAAGGAAGAAGATGTCAAGGAAAGAAAAATAATCATCTACTCAATAAGAGATCATCTCTTACCTCATATTGCCAACCTGAAGACAACCTATGAAATGTATGAAGCATTAAAAGATATGTTTGAAAGTGACAACACCCTTAGAGCTCTTACCTTAAAGGTTCAACTTCAATGTACTAAGATAATGAAAGGTGATACAGTTTCTACCTTATTTATGAAGATATCATAGATTAAAGAACAACTAGGAGCCATTGGAGAAATCATGTCCGACAAAGAACTTGTCTTATCTACTCTCAAAAATCTTCCAAAAGAAAAGTTACCAACTTTTGCTCATTTGTGTATAGACTGTAATCAATAAGAACTTAGAATTAGAAATAGAGGATTGGAAGACATCCATGATGACAACCATCCTCTTGCACTTAATAGAATGAAAGGAGGAAGATTCAAAAGAAACTTTAGACAAACATTCAGAGATGATAAGTCTTCGTCAGCCCCAGGTCACAATCAGAGAAGNCGATGAAGAGAAGTATATAAGAAAGGAAGAAGATGTCAAGGAAAGAAAAATAATCATCTACTCAATAAGAGATCATCTCTTACCTCATATTGCCAACCTGAAGACAACCTATGAAATGTATGAAGCATTAAAAGATATGTTTGAAAGTGACAACACCCTTAGAGCTCTTACCTTAAAGGTTCAACTTCAATGTACTAAGATAATGAAAGGTGATACAGTTTCTACCTTATTTATGAAGATATCATAGATTAAAGAACAACTAGGAGCCATTGGAGAAATCATGTCCGACAAAGAACTTGTCTTATCTACTCTCAAAAATCTTCCAAAAGAAAAGTTACCAACTTTTGCTCATTTGTGTATAGACTGTAATCAATAAGAACTTAGAATTAGAAATAGAGGATTGGAAGACATCCATGATGACAACCATCCTCTTGCACTTAATAGAATGAAAGGAGGAAGATTCAAAAGAAACTTTAGACAAACATTCAGAGATGATAAGTCTTCGTCAGCCCCAGGTCACAATCAGAGAAGGGATGTTTTAGAAATTCAATGCTTCAGATGTGACCAATATGGGCACTATGAAAGAAACTACCCAACCAGGAAGAAAGGAAGATAATATGCTTCCACCGCTGACATTGATCCAAACCCATCCCAAAAGAATGAAGATAAGAGAGATTATAAGTATTTCCTCTAAAACAAATATAAATTTGAGCATGACTACAGGTTCAGGTAAATTTATTGATCATTAATTATATATTTTATTCCATTCTTATTAAGTGAAGGGTATTATCTACAGTATGGGATCCCTCGTGACTTGGACCATTGATCCAGGGGATCAAATTTTGCTCAAAAATTCAAAATGTTCGAAATTGCTTCAAATCGAACGAAAGCGTAGGCCTCGTCGTTACGAACCCAACGCAACTCGTTTGGGTTCAAACAGACGTCGGGATCAAGAGATATCACGTTCTGTTCAAATTTACAAACAGGCAAACAAAAGGGGTGATGACTGTACAGTCCGTACAGACGCTGACGTGGTAGGAAGTACGACATGTGGTAGGTCATACAACACGTGGAAGGAATCTATTGAGACAGCTGGTATGTGACATGGCTTGTTGGCAGAGAACGGGATGGCGACACATGGCCCAATCAATGGTCGCCACGTGTCACATGTTTACTGGATTAAAATCTTTGCACTTGGCAGGAGTCGACCCCGTGACCTCCGGGAAGGGTAAAGCCTTGGGAAAGGCCGCCCAACCGGTGTGCCCGCATGTGTTACTTAAAATATGTATGTGTTGTAATATATTTGAATTTGCAAATATGTGAATTGGGGCGTGAACCGGGCCAGGGCTAAGCCTCAGCCCATGGTTATATATATGTATTGCATACGACTAGTGCTACGGGCGGTTAAACCCACCGTAATATATATATGTTGTAACCGTTTTGAAATTCGCATGGTTTGACATATAAAATATGATCAATGTGTATGCGCGTGGTTTAATCCTACGGTTTTGTATACGATTTGAACTTTAGCCCTGTTGTGTATTGCACGCGGTCATGTGGTGACCATGTGCCCACGGGCCTTGGTAGTTAATGGCCTCCGCGTAACCGTTCGAAAGTTTGTACCGATTGTGCGGTTTCACCCAGTGCTAAGTTTTTACGCTTAAATATGCGTGTGGGCTAGGTTGAGCCAACAAGGGTGCGTTTTGTAGATGTAGAGACAACAAGTTTGAAGGGGGGACTTCCAGGAAGCCTATCTTCTTCAATTTTTGGCCAAACGAGGTGCTGAAAAAGCCCAACTAGGGGTTTTTGGACGCTCTGAAGCCATTGGAGCAGTCTATTTGGCATTTTGAGCATTTTAAAGCACATTTTTTAGAACTTTGAGCAAATAATACAAATGATCCATTGGAAGATGGACCAGGAGATGTAGCCCAAGAGAGGGGTGAACTCCTTTATCATTTGTTGTGTTATGTGTTTTCTGTTCACTGATTTTGATGTTGTTCATATGAATCTTGAATGAGTAAATCCTATTAAATTTGTGTTGCAAAGTTGATCCATTTTCATTTTAACACATAAATTTTACTTGCAAATAATTTCAAGAATACAAGTCTTCTTCATTTTTAGATCAAGTTTGTATCAGAGCATAGGTTTTTGAAGACTTGATTATTTGCAAGTGTTTTGTTTTCTGATGGTCACAAGGTTGAAACCCACAAGAGGAGAAGGTCAACTTGTAGAGCTAAGTTCTCATCCTTCAAGGAGGAAGCATATATCATCACCGCAAGTTTTAA